>BJBW01008082.1:6222-17670 GCA_004320125.1 Scolopax mira
ATGCAGCCCAGGATGTGATTGGCCTTCTGGGTTGCAAGTACACATTGCCTGCTCATGTCCAGCTTCTCGTCCATCAGCACCCCCAAGTCCCTTTCCTCAGGGCTGTTTTCTAACACCTTGTTGCCCAGTCTGTACTGATGGCGAGGATTGTTCCGGCCCAGGTGCATAACCTTGCACTTGCTCCCGTTGAACTTCATGTGATTTACTTGAGCCCAACTCTCCAGCCTGTCCAGGTCCCTCTGGATGACATCCCGTCCCTCAGTTGTATCGACAGCACCACACAGCTTGGTGTCATCTGCAAACTTGCTGATGGTGCTCTCAATCCCTCTGTCTATGTCATTGACTAAAATGTTAAACAATTTGCTCCGCTTGTGTTTTATTTGTTTGTTCTTCTTTCAAAGATGTCAAAATGAAGTGGAGGAAATGCAATAAAAGATTTACTATTTGCAAAGCCCAGTGGCCTTGTTCTTCCATTACATGCAGTACGAGGTGTAATAAAGCAATTAGAAAATTTCTGTCAGGTATTTTAAAAATATTTTGTACAATTTTTGATAAAATCTGATTTGGAAAACCATATTAAAAAAGAAAAAGTTCATTAAACAGTAATTAAATGCATAATAGACATAGTATACTGCAAGTTTTTAGGTTTGGTTTGGTTTGGTTTTGTTTTAATTTACAAGCTATTTTTAAACAACTCATCTTACAGAAAGCGTGAACACCAAGTATTTCTCAGAGCTCCCTGTGTAACTTCCAGATAATGAGTATCTATCTCCAAACCAATCCACAGTTAACCATTTTTCCTTACACCTTTATAGAATAAAAAAATTCCCTTCTGCTTTTTGGAGAATGGAAAACAAAGGAACTGGGACTATTTATCTAACACAACACATCTTTTGCCAATGAGCCATTTTAGAATGTGGTAGAGAAAGTTCCTATTCTCTGACAGGATAACAGACATCTTTAAATAAAAAGAAATAAATAAAAAAAATATTAATGTGTACATGGACATCAGAGAGAAAAGGAGCAAAAGCAAAATAGCACAGTCCTTAACTATAAGAAGCTTTATATCGCACCATAAAATAAGAAAACTGTCACTGAACTTTGTCATCAACGCTAGAACTCCTACACAAAGATAAGTGAATAACCATGCAAGTTGATACCTCTAATCTCCACCTTGGTTTGCATTCTCAGCATAGGAAGTTTTCTGTTCAAATGAATAAATTAGGATCCAAATGAACCTTTATGAATTTGCATGACATTACTAGTGTCAAAGCATGTTGTTACTGGGGTCAAACACAATTCATGGCTAAGTGGAACTTAGTAAATTATATGATTACCTTTTCTGCATAGTGTTATCATTAAATGGTTAGATGAGAAGTAAATTGCAAGCTAAACATTTTCATAATCTTGAAAATATAAAATCTCTGTTGGGAAATGTATATGTGGTTAATCAACAGATTATATATTTCTCAAACAGATATAAACCGATACCATTGCAGCTTCCTATCACAATTTTCTGCTCCACAAAAAAAAAAATTTGTAAGTGTTATAAGAATAAGCATTATTCTGAGTTTCCACCATTTTTTAATTTTGGTCAGACTAAAAATAACTTAGAGGAAGAGCTTTGCAATAAGAGGTTCAATAGTACCTCTTTTAGTTCACCATAGAAATAAGAATCACAATGGTGGGGGAAAAAAAAGAAAGAAAAAAGGATATCTCTACAAAGCTAATGAAACTGTTATCAGTGAAGTTGTTAAACAAAAAAAAAGACCTTTTAAAAAATAGTCAAATGTCTACACTAGTTATTTTTTACAGTAGAATAAGTTTTTGTCTCTCTTGACCCACTATAATTATTACTATCATTATTTCCATTCCAGGAAGCACCTAGCTGGTCCATAAAGATCAGGCTGTATTATTTACAGGATAGAGAATTAACAAGACAAGACTGCTGTTTTCTAGAGAGCTCATAATATGAGTGTCAGGAACCGAATGTATACTAATAAATTAGAAAGTACCAAAACATATCTCCAGGAACTGGAATTTAATTGCCTATGTTGTGAAATTTTCAGAATGATCTTTAACATGTTTTTGAACAAGTCCAAGTGTCTCTCTTCAAAATGATCCTGAAGTCTGGATAAAGAGGTAATATGAACCAGAAACAATTCCCAGGCTACATTTTGAGTTCAGCCATAATTTTCTAAATTTTATTTTATTTTGTAAGCATGAGCAGGGAATGCTGAGAGTTAGAGAAAGCCTTGCATGTGTTCAGATTGTTCACATGGACATAGACAAAGAGGACAATGCTTGCAAGACAGGGATAAATGGATGTAAAACTTTTAGAAAATAAATACAATCTAACAGTTTAGGCTAAAGAGCTTTTTACAGGGCATGAACGCAAACTCCAGAGCATTATCTATTCACGATTCAGGCTCAGTTTCCCTTGAGGGTCCTCCAGAATGAGAAGCACTCCAAAAGTGCTTCTTCTTTGAAGATTTTACCCCTCAGTCTTCTTGGGACACCCAAGAAAGTCTTTTTGCTTTTTTTGTAATTGAAATCTGGGACAACAAAGTATCAATTTTTTCTAGAGTTCCAAATGGTTAACTTACAAATTGTTACCATAATTGTCAGCTTGCCCATGAAGTAGAAAAGTCTCATTAATATCACCTCCTTGCTGTCCTCCTCATCTAGGCAAAGAATGAACAAAGGTCCATGGGCTCTGCTAATCTCGTATTTTGCACGGGACTAGGGCTATCTCAGAGACGCATGCACTCATACACATCCTTTGGGTTGCTGCCTTCAGTTCCTTGAAGTTCACAATTAGGAGAATACAGTTCTGATTATTTCTATTCTCAAAATATTCTCTGCTTTTTCACCTAGGCAATCACATCTCTCTTCCTGTTCCTCTGATCAAGCTCATATTCCAATTTAACAAATATATTTTTCAAAGGTACGTCTGCAACGACAGCACAGTAATGTAGTAAAACATGTATTCTTCTTTACTGTTATGGTTTATTTCCATTTAAATAGTCCCGTTGAACTCACCAGACCTCTTCATGCCCTAAAATTGATGACTTTTTAAAAGTATTTTTCTTGAAAGTGAGAAAAAAGACGATTCTTGTAGCCTTTATCTTATGATGGTGAAGTTACAAAGTTTGTTAAACCTATGTTATCTACAAATGTTTTAGGTAGGTTTTTTATTTATTTTTTCACTTAGCTTTGTATAATGTGCCTACTTTGGGATGGCCTGCTTTAGAAGGCAATCCAGCTTCAGCAGTGGAGTTGGACTAGATGATCTCTATGGTCCTATCCAACTCTAAAAAAAAATCATTGAAATTCAGAAAGAAAACTTCCTCCCTTTCTGTTTTATTGTCTAAGACAGTCATGGTGGATTTAGTACTTGAAAAGTGGGTAATCTCTGTGGATGAGACACAGACAATAGTACATGTTCTGAAGTTGCTAACATAAAATCCACTTGCATGATTAACATAAAATAATGCATACTTCTTAGCATTAGAGACACAAGAAGAGATTTAACTTATTAAATTGTAATGAGATGAAGTTTCATTCTCATCTGCCTTTTCCTAGTTATAACAGTTAATAGAAGAAAAACCAATTTAATTAAATTTCAAGAAAGGCTAATCCAATAATGTTGTGAAATGGATTTACCTTGACTTCATGTCAGAAATCTTCTCCCAGCTTACTCTTCTAAAATGAATCTGATTTCAATATTTCTAAAAATTCTCTCACTGGAGTCATGCAGGATTCAGTGAAGGGTCCTGCTGATTCATCACAGGAGATAAACCAGTGACTACTCATGGCCATGTGGCTATAGGGACTCTTCTGATGACAAGAAATGTTCCTTGCAGGTGTACAACACAAAAATGGGTGAAATGGAACAAGCCTTCCAGCTCAGAAAATTATAGAGACTCTGAGACCATTACAGGTTTCTAAGTTTTATTGCTAGGCAGATCTACATAATTCACATCTTTTTGTTCTTCTAGATTTCATTGCATCTCTAACTTATTATACAAATGGTTTTGTTGTATCTGTAAAGACTTTCTGTACATGTAGAAGATTTTATAAGAACTTACAGTAAGTATATGTAATATGAATAATAGGAACAGACAAGTTACAGCTACTGAATTTTCACTGAGCAAAACTGGCTCTATTTCTTATCATTGTTACATATTTTATGGTAACTTTCTGTCTTTAAGGAATACAAAATGATGATATTAATACAAAGTATTAATAGTACAGTGGAAATATTGAGTAATCTTAAGCACGGAGAATGACTGCTACTTATGAAAATGTGTAGTGTAACGACATTCCTGGCACCAAAAGCCTCAAAATTCAAGTGCAATAGGCTATAGTATATATAGCCTTCATATATTGCATTCAAGTGCAATATATGGCAATAGGATAAGGCAGTGCCCAGACTTCAGGCCACATCATGAACGCATGGCTGGACAGGTTCTCCTTGCCATGCACAATGGCTGCATTTACTAATAGAAATAATGAAGAATTTTCTCATATTATATAGGAGGGTGTAGGTGTACAGACATCTAATACCTTCACTAAAATACTTAAGTATATATAAATCTATTAAGTGGAAAAACAAAACAAACAAAAAACCAAACTCACCTTTAAAATGTGATTATTCTTTAGTAACTAAAGGCAAACATGAAACAAAAGCAATATGTATTTCCAAACCATTAGTTCATCTATTTACTAAATCAGAAACCTTAAAATTATGAAAAATTATGCTTTTTGCCCAATAAGCTCAACAACTCCGGGTAGATATTATGGCCCTGCACAGAGGACAGGATTCCACCCAGCTGGATTCCACCCAGCACTACCAAGATTATGCCAGTAGTGGTGTACCTATTTTGTTTGCTTAACTTATCGCAGCCTTCAAATGCTTGCAAAATATTTTTGAAATCTATCATTGCAAACACAACATGGAAATAACCTGGCTGGTTCTTCTACTGGTATTAAAAAACCCTGTATTCTTCCTCTGTCCCACTGTGAATGCCATAGTACTCAAACAAGAAGTAAGAACTACCAAGTGGTTTCGGAGGAGTTCTGGGCTCCCCACTTCAAGAAGGACAGGGAACTGCTGGAGAGGGTACAGCAATAGGTTAAAGAGATGATTAGTGGGCTAGTACACCTCTCTTATGAGGAAAGGCTGAGGAACTTGGGTCTTTCTAGTCTGGAGAAGAGGAGGGATCTGATCAACACCTATAAATACTTAAAGGGACAGTGCCAAGAGGATGGGGCCAGTCTTTTTTCAGTGGTGCCCAGTGACAGGACAAGAGGAAATGGGCACAAACTTGAATATAACAATTTCTGTTGAAACATGAGAAGAAACTTCTTTCCTTTGAGGATGGCAGAGTGCTGGAACAGGCTGTCCAGAGAGGTGCTGGAGTTTCCTTCTCTGGAGGTATTCAAAACCTGCCTGGACACATTCCTTTGCAACCTGCTCTAGGAGGACCTGCTTTAGCAGTGGAGGTGATCTTCAGAGGTCCCTTCTAACCCCATACCATTCTGTGATTCTGTGACAAAGGACAACAGGTAATTGCTGGCAAAGACATATTTAGGCTTATATTGGCTGTTATCTCAAACCATGAGTACAAAAATTCATACTGAAGGACTGAGATCATGGAAGTAGAGCAGCAGTGAGTCTCCACTGATAGGTTACAAAGATAGACAAGATACTAATATTACCAACAGGAATTGAAAAAAAGAAAGAGTGAGATAAGAAAAAGAAAAGATAGAAAGGAGAGTGGACTAATAATATAAATAGATTTGGAGAAAGTATTAAGTATTGTTCAACCTTATTCCAATTACTTTGCTACTCAGAAAAAAGAGGCATTTATCTGAAAACAGAAATAAAAGCTTTGAGGGAAGGAATCAGAAAATGCTAGTTTGTCACTATAATTATAAATAACGTTTTAAAATTTATTTTTATTTTTTTAAAAGAAAGCTATGACAGAAATTCAAATAAGATTAAGGTCTGCAAATGGTTGCAGGTTAATGCTGAGCTTCAAGATCACAGTCCAAGAAAACATGAGGATTTGTGCAAAGAAATGGATTGGGAAACAAAGGAAAATGTATATTGACTTGGAAGATTATGCCTTAAACCCAAAATATTCTGGGGGAAAAAAGGGTGCAGTCATAATTGGATACAACTGGAAGTGCCAATGGATTTCATTCAGAGTTAATCAGCTAAATAAATTGAGGTAAGATTAGTCACCTAAACCAACTACGATCACAATTTCAAAGTTATATGTCAAAACTCATTTGCACCCAGCTGTTCCATTTGTAATAGTAATATTCAAAACTGGCTGCAGAACAGAAGCAGTTGGATTCTGGAAGGAGACTTTATCAAACTTATTTGAAAAAAAAATTAAAAACATAAAAAAATAAAACAAAACAAAAAATAAGTCTGATAGGTAAAATATGGTTGCATTTATATTAAAAATTAGTATAATATCACATGCCATCATGTTTAAGAGTTAAAATTTATGCAAGATGGGTGGATTAAGTCCTATGATAGAGGGATTAAATCTGCTTTACTAAAAGATTGCAAAATGCAATTGTTAATTTTGTGCAAGAAGAACTCATTACACAAGGTCACCCAATAATAGCACTCTTGTTTCACTGCTCTTTAATATTCCTAGTCTTGATTTAGATGACAACATAAAGGTATTTCTGATTAAGTAAATGGATAACACAAAAAAGCAACCAGTGGGACTGTAAAACATGAAGGACACTTGCTTGCTGCTATAAGACAATCTGAACTGCTAAGTTTACAGATCACAGTCCAAGGAAACATGATGATAAAGGTGAAGAAATGGATTGTGAAACAAAGGAAAATGTATATGGAGTTGGAAGATTATGCCTTGGACCCAAACTATTCTGGAGGGAAAAAGGGTGCAGTCATGACTGGATACAACTGGAAGTGCCAGTAGCTGATGCACCCAAAGCACTGCTGGATGAACACCTCATTGTGTGCAGACCAGACTCCACTATAAGAACCAGATTTTAACCCAGATACTTATCCCATACCAAGTTAAATTAGATGGTCACAATGATTTGAGTGTAGAGTGGGCTTTGTGTGTAACCTAAAGATTAGATGTCACCCAGAAGTTAACCAGTTAGTTTCATAGAATCATAGAATGGTTAGAGTTGGAAGGAACCTTAAAGATCATACGGTTCCAACCCCCTGCCATAGGCAGGGACACTTCCACTAGACCAGGTTGCTCAAAGCCCCATCCAGCCTGGCCTTGAACACCTCCAGGGATGAGGCATCCACAGTTTCTCTGGGCAACGTGGGTCAGTGTCTCACCACCCTCACAGTAAAGAATTTCTTCCCAAGATCTAATCTAAACCTCCTCACTTTCAGTTTAAAAACATTACTCCTCGTCTATTGCTACACTCCCTGATGATTTCCTAATCCCCTCAGCAGAAAATAAAACTGCCTCAAAATCTGTACAACCAAGACTTCTGAATAATCCTGAGCTTCACTTCCAACTTACTTGGATTTCTTCATTTCTTGGTTGGGTTGTAGGAAATATTTCTGTGATGATTGTCAGTTTATTCACAACTGCACACCAGATGGGGGAACCTTCCAGAGGATCTCAATACATAAAAGGATGTATTTGTAGCTTGAGATATAAAAAGCAGATTCCATAATGAGCTGCTAAGACTCAAAGTCCCTATGACAGGGAATAGAGGGAATTGCAACATAAAGATGAAGTATCCGTGTTTTTCTTTCCTTTTGTAAGGAATACATAGAAACCTCTGTACATAAAACCTCTGTATTGAAATATGCATCCTATCTAGTTCTGATTACAACTTCCTTAGAAATGTTTAAAAGTTACAGCCTTTCAATACATTATCTTTCACATTTTGTGAATAATCTCCTTTACAAAAAGTCCTTCTCAAAATTAAAAGGAAATAAAAAAAAAAGTTGGGGGGGATGGAAGCAGAAAGGGTGGTTTTCTTCCAAATCACTTATCTTTGACTTCTATTAAAAAGAGGTTCTGGATTTCAAATAGCTGTGTAATGTCCTCTGTTGAATAAAGAGCCTCTTTCTATCTGGAAGCTTTAATGATGAGTTTAAGGATTTTATTTTATAGAAATAAAACACCTTGTTTCCCTGAAATCTCCTCTTGAACTGACATTCTCTTATTCAATAATGCTGCACTACAATAAGTATTTTTATTGAGCACAGGTAATCCTGAAACATGGTGAGCAGCTTTAGAGTACCATAGATAAACAGTTTTTATTTGACTTTTATTTGTGAATTCAAATCATACACTGTAAAGTTCTTGCTATCTATTTACTGAATTTATCTGTCATTGTAGTGAAATGCTTTTTAGCTCATGTGTCCTGATACTCACACGTTCTTAAGGATGATGGCAACCATAAGGTTGAAATACTGAAAGCCATTAAATAAGATGATATGAAATGCTCATATCTTCAAACGCTTAGAACACAGGAGGCATTAAACAAGTAATAAGAAACCACCAGATGCATCTCTGTGAATAAGACTGAAAACAGCACTAACACTTACAAACGGGAAAATTTGGGCACTAAATACAACTAAACTTTTTTTTAACTGAAATTATGGAACAGATTTATTTGTAAAGAACACAACATTGTTTTTGCAATTTTTTTTTCATGTAATGTAGGTGTCTGCTTTCCATAAAACTTAGCTTTTGCTTTACCAAGTAACTTTTTTGCTTTGTGTTTCCAAGAATATTTCCTTATGTTGTTAAGGATCTTGAAGATCACTAGGATAACTACATGCTTCTGATACAGACCCATCTGTTGCTATCTACATGGGGCAGACATCATAGGAAGTGTCACCATTCAGACATTAATATCTCAGTGCTGAAAATTCACCTGAATTTTGAGAGCAAGCTGCTGAAAATCATTTTCCTAGGGTAAGTTTTGTCTATTAGAGCTAAGTTATTCAACAGCATTGCACCTAAACTACCTCAGGCTGCTCAGTTCTGCTCTGCAGGCAGGAAATTATTTGCCTATGAGATCATTAAAGACCTTTGGGATGCTGAATATACAGAGATAAAGGACATCCAAATAGATGTCCTCACTATTGAAACATCAGCCTTGAATGACACCTGTAAAGAAAGTCTGTACCTGTCAGAGGAACCTAATGCATTTGAAAATGGACACTTTTTGCACTCATAGCACCACATAAAATTCCAGTTACCGTAACAAATTCAAATAACTGTGAACGTTGTCCACATAGAAATTTTTGAGTCAAATTATAAATATATATATAACTGAAGTTATATGATTACTGTGAAAGTCTTCTTGAAGACCCTGCACTGCTACCATTAAGGTTAATGTTAAATTGGAAAAAGATTAGAAATTATGAATATCAGAGAATATCTTCCAAAGAAGACATAAGACAATTCATTGAAGGCTATGGGCTAAATATCAAACATTTATTTTCCATGCAGCCTTGGCTGAACATCCTCCCTCTCCAAGGGATAAAAGTGAAGTCTTTTTGCACTTATTTTATGACAGCAGAAAGGGAGATTAGGGATTTGTGGTAGTAAAACTAAAGGTCCCATGAGGAAGCCAGGCAATGATTTAAAGCAGAAATAGCTTTCCTCTAATCAAAATGTTTCAGGCTTAAACCTTTATTTTCTACACAGCCATTGATTACTGCAAAATCTCCAGGAAACTGAAAACTTACTTTTCCTTTAAAAAAACCAGGAAAACATTTGACCAACTAATTCTACCTTGTGCAGCTATTCATAACGTTTATGGCAAGCAACAGCTAGTGCAAATGGAGAAATTATTACAAAGCTCATTTTTTATATGAATGCTAAATTAAGACACATTATGTAGAAATAATGGCATAGTAAACTACAGGTGAGTAAAGGCATGAGTCCATTCCTCCCAAATGCAACACCAAACCTACTCTCTGCCAGACCTGTAAATTAAGAGATGACAAAAAGCAGAGGCACCATGTCATGAGTGATGTCTCTTCAAGTCCTGCATAGTAATTCTGCTTGTATTCAAACAGATTTGGAAAAGTGAAGGCTTAGTCCGTGTTTGCTCCTGGTACTATGTATGCCCAAACACTTCCAAGGGAACCACAAGCATTATTGAAATAAAACATGTGAGCGATCTGTCTTCTTGGTGGTAGAATATGACTGATTCATCCCTTGAAACTCAAGTATGGATTATTTCAACTAAAACTGACAGCATCAGCCATCTGTGAATTATCCAGCTACATCTAACTCCTCTGACCTTTTCTTGCAGTACCAACTGCCTTGGCAGCTCTAGTCAAACCTCAGCAGAGCCTTTACTGGGCTCCCGCACATGCTCTAAATCAATCAAATCCTGTAAGGGCAATACCAGCCTGTTTGTTTCCTTCTCTGATGCACCAGCTTCTTTTTTAGGCCCTTTATCCATCATTAATGCATATATTGCAGAGGCGATTGGGTAGCTCTGAGAGTTATTAATGGGCAACTAAATTTTTTAGGTCAGATAATATGAGTTTTTCAGAATAGATTAGTGATTGTGGCAGTTCAGCTACAAATAATGAAATGAACTGTTCTCCAGATCAAGAATCTTCCATGTGTTTTGCAGCATAGATTTCTCCCAGGGGTCTTAAAACAGGTGAGCCAGGGCTGGCAGAAAGAACTGGTGTTTTGTTGTAGAATAACTATTAAGTTTGGGAATAACAGACAGGTCTTAAGGAGCAAGTCTTCAGAGGCACGTTTCCACTAGTCATTTTGTAAAAAATAAGTGACTGTTATTTACTCCTTTCTATATTCTCTTTTCATATAGCCTTCTCCAGTATATTGCATGGTTTGTTACAGACTCTGAGAGATATGATTATGAAATAGAAAGAATAAATATATTAGGATCATTTATCCAAAACTAGATGTTGCTGATTGGTGACTGCTTCATGCCCAAATGATAAAATCTATTTTAAAGAGGAGCATCTCATTTATTTGCCCACCCAAATGTAATGTTTTTACTTATAAAACAATGGATTTCAACATCGTGCTTGTAGAATAGGAGAGGAGTGCACTCCTGAAGAAAACTAGCGACAATATGGATTAATTTTATTTGCAAAATATTTATTTGAAAAAAATATAGATTTGATAAGTTAGTATTTTTTTAAAAGCTGTGTTAATTCTTGTTACAGGATGATTTTTATATTTCCTTTTGAGAAATATTCATCAGAAATATATTTTACAAATATTATTAAAAAACATTTTATATTTTATGCATGAATGAATGCACTTTCACACACATTGAAGTCATTCTGTGTAATATACCCGTGTAAATCTACATTCTCATAAACATCAATAAAAATCCATGTCCTATGTCACGGCCAGGCGAAGGGGAGCAAGCACACCGACACGATGTAGGATCATACAAAGCTCCGTTTATTGT
>BJBW01008082.1:17828-47442 GCA_004320125.1 Scolopax mira
AGACATGCTTGACAGTCCAAGGACTAGCCCCAACAGTCCTATATTATCCTGTATCTGTGCGCTTATGTGTGTTAGTAACTTTGAAAATATTCCTCTGAAATAGTGTTTATCTGTACAAGATGCATTGACCCTAATACATTTATTCTTTCTTTAGTCCTTTAGAGTTAAAGATATAACTCACAAGCATCCACCTGTTTCCTAAAAAGTGTGACTCTTATAATGACACATGGTCATTAAATATCTACTGAAGTCCTTTGATTTATTGATCCACATTAGGCCTCTAAAATACAGAGGTGCTACTATTCCTATTTTATGTATTTTTTAAGTGGTTGGTTCAAGGTGACCCAGGAAACCATTATGCCACCTCTACCAAAGATGGCTTAACAGATCCCTTAAAAGAGGGAATATGGAGCACAATTTGAGGACATGGTACATGAAATCATAACTGAAGCATTACTTCTGATAATGGTACTGACCTTTTGTAAGTGCTGTGATAAAACTGAACAGGATCTGGAAAATATCTGAGAATGGCAAGTCACCTTGAGAATATCTCTTCTAGATGGCCATTATCTGTATTCTAATGTATGTCCCCATTCAGCACAAGTTGTCTCCAAAAAAGGACACAATGAAGGGTATGAGAAATATGGAAATGTGCTGATTTATATTATGACTATATAATGACTATATTATGACTACAGCTTTTGTGAGAACTATTCCTCTGGATTCCCTAAAGATGCTCATCTTGCTATGTTACTTCTGCTTGGAGACAACCTGCTGAAAAAGTTGCTTTGAAGAGTATATAAAAAGTAAAAGCCCAGAAAGGCAGACTGCGCCCATTGATATAGTTCTGGATCTACGATATTATGCTCCACTTTTAATGACGATTGTGAGAGGTCTCATGTGGTTTTTTTTTTTTGCTTTTTGTTTTGTTCTTTTTTTGTTGTTCTGCTGGGTTTTGTTTTTTTTTTTTTCACTTGTATTTGGATTTTTTTTCACCCATAAATATATCATTTTCCTATTAGTTCTTAACACTTCCTTACAAAGCAGTAGAAGTCTTTCCTTGAGCTTCTCCAAGGCTTTATAAACTCATGAGCACAAAAGGCAATTTTGTGGTTGCATGAGGTTCACTCTTTATAGCAACTCATTCTTGCTGCTATAAAAGGATGATTGGGTCTTTTTTTTTTTTTTTTTCAGCATGGCTGCTATAAAAATGTTATTTGAATGGTTTAATGCAACAGACATTTTAAGTTACTCAGAGCAGAATTTCTTATACATCCTATTCAATCAACACCACAGTTATTTTTCTCTAAGTCTACTATACTCTACTGAAGTGAAACTTTTCTTAAAATTATTTTGGAAATTACTAAAGGTAATGTTTTCTTCTCTCTCACAGAACAGTGATTCAGACACTCACTTTCTCTAAAAGAGATAAAATATACTGAGTTAGAATCTTCCCTGTGATAGGGCTGTGGAGTTTTCCTCTGCTTTGGACAATGTACAGAATACATACAACAAAGAAGGTCTACTATAAAATACCTGGAAGAATTGGTGTTACCTTCTGAGATAAAAGGTCATTATTTTAATACCTGGTTCTGTGCAAGAGGATACATAATCTTGTTCCAGATATACTGTGAGAGTACAAGAGCCTTCATCACTTTCTATTGTATAAATTCATATAACATCTTTTTAAATATAGCTAATTTCCAGTTAAATGAATATTTGATTTGACCAACATATAATTATTTTACTAATTCATGGAAAGCTCTCAAGGATTTTGTTTTAAGAACAACTTTGTTTCTTAAATATGCAGTTTTCTTAACCAGTAATAAGATGCACATTGTGTTTACATTCTGAGTGATAAATAATTTACAAAGTAGACTTATAAATTTCCTCAGAAACTTGGCTCTAATTCTTTGGTAATCTAACCCTGCACAGATCAATGAATACTGAACTTCTAATAGGATTGGATTGAGTTGCATATTTAAGGGGACAATTTAAAATAAATTATGAGCAAAACCTAGTTTTGAGGTGGTGCACATTCCTCCCTGTTCTTTGCTCTCCTGACGATTTTCCATGCATTGCCCAAGAGAGTCTCAGAACAGCAGGAGCTGAATCTACAACATTACCATGGTTTTGTTTTCAAGCAAAAGAGAACCCCTGTCAGTATTGATCCTCGTATGCTAACCATTTGTGTGGTTTGTATGTGTGCCTGTGATTATTTACTGGATTGGAGCTAGGAAAAGGAAATTGTAGATCTAATTAGGTAAGTTAGCCAGATAGATGATGTACACCTGCTAAACTCATTGTTAGATTAATTTTTCCTTCATTCATTCAAGAGGGAAATACCCAAAGAACTACTGTATCATTAAATAGAAGAAATACAAAAACAGATGATGGCATCTGTAAAGTAATATGGTTTGGAACTTAAGATTTTAAGCCAGAACATGAGGTTTCCTCTGAACATCAAAATGGGAATCGCTTTCAGTGTCAGATTTTGCCTGCATAATCTACTAATTCATACAGACCTAATTCCCTTTCTGAGCTCTCCGAGTTAATTTTTTTTTTATTCCACACGAGACTGGGATATAGATTTCATTAATGAGGCCTGAGAACTTCTGTTATTCTGAAAAGGAAAATATTGGAAAGAGCTCGGACATCAGAATGTGACATATGGCTGTCGTGTTCAAAATCTTTGGTGCGTTTTTATCCTTGAAATGATTCTCTTTGTGCTCTCAAGGAGCTACAAATTCATAGTCTGACAGCCTAATATCAGCCGTGATAGCCTTCATTCTGCCACAGTCTCTTGGACAGGGTAATTAATGTAAGCATATGAGATACCATAATTGACATTTTGATCAATAAAAGTCTGCTTGGCAAACTTACAAACGACATTGAAGTGGGTTCCCAGGAGCTATTCAAATACCAGCAGAAGGATACATCACATGAATGCCTTCAGCTACTCTGCTATGCAACGTGCAAGCTGTGGTACAGTAGGTCATTAAGACTCAAATGTTTTTATCATCTTGCAGCAATAGCAAGGGCTTCTGCCTGAAGAAAACAGCTCACACAAGCTCTTTTGTCAAAATAATACATGGACTTATATTAGTTTAATGAAATGGGGTTTGCTTGTCATTTCACATTGGGTTACCACAGCCAAATTATAAAACAAAATCATTAAAAGAAGGAAGCACTCTGCTATTCTATTTGATGAGAGAATCTCTTCTCTCCTGGGACAATGAATTCCCAAATATTACAAGCCACTATATCCCACAGAGCACTTATTTCAATCTTGACTCCGACCACAAGAATTTAAAATAAAGCCAAAGATGTCCCTTCTTAAGATCTAAGGGAGATACATAACACTCTCTTATGTATATTTTTCATCAGAGTATTACTTTAGTTTTAAAAGGGACCACCTATTGTTTGAATTGCTAACAAAAAAGCAACAACAAACAAAAATGGATTTGGGGAAGGATGGGATTAAAAGATGAAAGAAAAATGTTTAACAGTGTATATGCAAACTTGAGTAAACACTGGTATAACAACATTAACTAATAAAATCCTCATAAATGGAAATACAACCAACAGAATTGAAATTCTGAGCATTATTAACAAGGCACATTTCCATAACAACTTTAATGTTTTTAACAAAAGTATGCTGAAAAATATTCAAAGATGCTGTATTATCCATCTTTCTTGGGTTTAAGACTTCAGTGAAACACCTAAGTGTTTGAATAGACCTTCCTTGGTAAAATGTATCTGAATGTTTGTTGAATCAGGGCCCTGACTGATTTGCTCAAGATCACACTGTGAATAAATACTCAGCAGGGTACCCAGACAGAACAATAACTTAATTGCAACTGAAACAAATGCGTAATGTTATATATATTCCTCTCTGCTGTGAAACCCGCACCTGAAATCAACCAGCTGTGTATAACCAGGAACAGAGAGAGACCCCTTTTATGCAGGACAGGGTGACACAGCTGTATAATTTGCTGTACAGAGATTTTTTTCTCTTCATCTGTAATTCCAACAATGTGCAGGTTACCTTTTTTTTTATTTGTTTTTTTTTGTTTGTTTGTTTAAGGTATGTGAGTGTGCATTCCTAAACAAGTAGATTTTTTCAGGACATAAACTCGGTAAATACATCATGTAATTAATGTCAAATCCCAAGCTGCTTTTTAGCAGCAGGACAGGCATCAGTGAGATGAAAGCTGTGCACAGCAGAGAGGTGTTCCTGACTCACACAGGCTGCAATCTCAGCAGCTCTCTCTGCTGAGATCCCATCACCTTTACTGTCTGGTTTCCATACAATCTCAACCCCAGCCTGGCACCAAACGTAAAAATGGTCAAGAAAGGAGTTGTTTTGGGGAAGGGAAAATCACAGAGGGTGCAAATAAGAAGAAAACAAAAGGAAAATATATAAAAGGGGATTTATTAAAGGTATAAGCTTGCTTTGAAGCAGCCTGGAGTGATATAGGAATGGGGGAATATAGAGCCTCAGCTAATGAGGGATCGCTTGAAGCAATGCACTGGGGACAGTATAGGCTCTAAGGGTTAGAGAGTTGGTTGCAGAAAGGCAAATGAAGAAACCACACAGAACAGAGAAAAGGAAAGCAGAGCTACTTACTAGGCATAAATCAATGTCTCAGAAGGTCTGCTGGCCTTCCTGGGATGGGGAAATCGAGAGTTTCCTTCCTCTCAGTTTATTACTGCAAGATGGCTGGTGTCTCAACCTTTACAGGGCCGCTAAATCCCACTCCCTGAGTCTGCTGCCTGAGCTCTTAAATTCCAATAAATCAAGAAAATTGACATTTCTAAAAATGTCTCTTTTACCTATCCTGAGATAATTACAGCCCAGGAGAATTAGAAGCATTAAGCATACATGAAGCCTCCTGAAGCCCCTGGGGTATGATTCATCTCACCATAACCACACCTCTCACCTGTCTCATCCCAGCTAATCATCAAAGATCTCCCAGTTTCTCCGCCTCCCTATTCTTCACTCCCCTTCCCCTCCCTGTAGAGGATACTTGCAAAAATGAAGGCTGATAAAAAGAAATGGGAACAATAGCTTAAAAGTTCCTATTGTTCTGTTTCTGGTGGAAGAGTTTCTGGGTCTTGTAGAGAGAGAGAAAGACAATCCTGAAACGCTCCTCTAACTCCTTGTTATCAATCTCACAGCGCTGAAACAATTTAGCTATGGTTGGGAGTAAATACAAAGAAATGGTAACAAATGAAGGATTGAAAAAGATGGAGGAAACTATCTAGAGTTTCATTTTGTGGAGGGAAGCTGTGGGAATAAATACTTTTTAAACTAATCCAGTCTGCAGAGGGGCTAAATTTCTTCTGAAAATGCAGATTTCCTAGGAGGTAGATAGTTCTTTTACTATCTTTTATATTATATTTTATATATATATTTAATATATGTGTTTATATATAATATATAATATATTATTTATATTTTATCTAACTTTTATTTCTTTTACTTGACAGAAGCCTATAGTGTTGGTGTTTCAGTACAGAGGACAACTTATATGGGGGCTGGTCTTTAAGGGCAGACCCTCTATATGCTGACACATGGCAAAGTATAGCTAGAGCATATTATACCACAAGGGCGCATATGATTGAAAGCAAAATGGATTGCAATGTTTTTTGTGACTACTGGTTCTATTTACAAAATTAATTAATAGAAAGACATGATATACTTTTGACTACTGGCTGGGAACTCAATGAGTCAGCAGCATCAGCAATCAGTTAACATGTATTTCTCCAGCTTCTTTCAGAGAGCTGTACAATTGTTTATTTATGAAGCAGACTGTAATGTTACCTGCCATAAAGCAAAACTGCCACTTGGAGTGTAACCTAATTTTGAAAGTATATGAGAAAAAAAGTGCATTTATATCATGTAAGATAAAGATCTAAGGACAGCCAGCCTTGTCTTCGAGAAAGTAGTGAATCTCCTTGATATCTGTCCTCAACTGGAAATGCACCATTTTCTGTTATGGTGATTTGGTACTTGCTTCTGAAGTACCTGCCAGTGGCAATGGCTGGAGGGAAGATACTGCATTAGATAAACCATTCATCTGATCCACAAAGATGATGAGCTTTGTACATATTCATCAGTTCAACTGGCTGCAAGAGCTTAAGAACTTATTATTACTGTAAAATTAAAAGATACCTAATTAATTCCATTCACTCTCTTTAATATCACATATAATAATTACTTTAGTCTGGCATAAAATTGTTATGTTTGAATGTTAGTTCAAGAACTAACTTTTGTCTTCCCCGCCTCATTCTTATCCTCACCCACATGTTTATGAAGAAGTATTGGAAAAGTGTTTTTCAAAGTTACTGATTAGACCACTGTGTGCAGAATATTATTCCTTCATTACAGGAAATTACAAGTACGTTCTTTTCCAGTAGAGAAAAAAGAGTGACTTCAATGCACACTTTCCTCTCTCATTTGTTCTAGGAATAGCTCTGAGATGTTTACATTTAAACTAACTTCAGTATCTAAAGGTGAAGTGTCTATCACAAGTGTAGCTCCTTTTACCAACAATGAAAAAGGCAGTAAACAAATTCTCAATCTATGAAACAATAGATGAGGAAAGATCTTTGATAACAGTAATTCTCCTCAAAGTTTTTGCTGCCACTGTTTACTTAGAATCATGAATTTCATGGTGAGGAGGATGTCTGTAATGTGGATAGACAGACATAAATTCAGTTGTGCTTATGTATATATTCCTTTTTCTTTCCAGAAAAAAAAATAAAACAGGCCATTACTGTACTTAACTATCTTGATTCAATTAAAAATTTGAAGAGTTTTCATTGAAGTTGAACTTTACTATAGAGCTTTTCACATGGAAAACCCTGTTGGAGCCATTCAAAAGATCAAGTAAGGTGTAGAACAAACCAACCAAAATGGTACGAAAACCCATATACACAATGGTAAAATCGAAAGTGAACTATTAAAATGGTGGTTGGGAAAATGAAATCATTAATTACTTTAATGGTCTGATTTTCAGTGTGAGAACTGAGTTTTATTCTCAACATATTGGACAACTTCTCTATTAAAAGTGAAAGTAGGGAGTGAAAAACAAGTAATTCCCCTGTGATGGAGACATTTTTTAAAAAGGAACTGAATTTTATTTCTTGAGGGCTAGAGATACAGAGGGATATCTTTTCAATAATGCCAGGTAGGTTTCCTGTTCTGAAACCCCAAGATGTCTCAGCACTCCCAGAAACTTATAAAATCCTTCCCAATGACTTATGTAGTGTTGGGTTGGCCCAACAGACAGGTATGTGTAGGAAGTAATGACACAGGGTAACAAAGTCCAAAGAGGTTTCTAATTATTCTCTTATGGACCTGGGGATAGCTTTATAAAATAAAGGTTGGGACAAAGTTTATTTTATGCATTGTAAAATGACCTGCCAAGTATTTAAATGTGTTTTTGTAAGATCACATACTAATTAAGCAGTTACTTGAACTTTTCCCTAAAAGAAAGGGAAAAGTATCTAAATATTTTCCTTTATATTTTTATTAATATTTTTATTAAGAGATTAAGAAAGTTACCATTCAGAAAAGAGAAATCAGTACAGGATTGGGAATAATTAGCAATATATAAACAGGTTTACCTCAGGAACCAGAAGGATACCTTCACTTTTCCTTCAGGGAACCTTCTGTTATGCCTCACACATTGAAATGTTAAGTCTACTTCAGCAAAAAAAAAAAAAATTAGTAGCGTATCAGTCTGTAAAAACTGCCAAGAGCAGCTGAAGAGAGCCTAGAGATTTTAAGAGAAAAGCAACTTTATGAATTGATAAATTTCAGAGCTACTTCTTCTTTTGGACATGTTAGCTGTGTACAAAGAATAGAGTTTTAAGAAGGTTTTTACAAAGCCCAGGGAGTCAAACAGTTGTTCAGATCCATTGACTGCTTTTGAAAATCTCAGCCATAACTGTTTCTTTTTCAGCAAGGATGTGTGCTATGCTCTGTTTACATTCTGAAATCACTGAAAAACATTGTTTATTTTGGGCCAGAGTTAAAGCCGTAGTAGTGTGATGAAATATGCATTTCCATCTGTTTGATCAGAATAATCCTCTTACATCTATAATGTATTCAGCATAAGTGTTATGATATCTTTAGCCATTAATTCCCCTGACATTAAGTATTTGGGATTTAAATATGAGGCAGCAAATTAGTGCATGGTTGCACTTAGCAACTACACTTAGTTTTCAGCAAAAATGTTTTTATTTGGTGTTTTTTTGTGGTTGTGGGTTTTTTTTTTTCTGAAATTTCCCAGGTTTTGTTTCTTTCCTTAATATAAGACCAATGAACCAACTTATTGAATCAAAATAACTGAAAAAATTATTATGAAAAAGCGCATTCTACATCCTTTTCTAATTTTGAGGTCATCCTTGGAGAAGTCTATAGGTTAAAAGGCACTGCCTAGAAGAATAAAAACAGCATGCTTTTCAGAAAGTTGGCACCGACTGGACTACAATACCAAGAAACAATTTATCTCCCCAGTATCTCGCCTTTCACTGTTGAAAGATTTCATCAATAGCAGAATCCCTTTTCCCTTGCTACCTTTATAAAACTTTGGTGAAAACATGTGAAAGTACCTTCCCATGTCACCTCTACAAAACACTCTGGATATCTTTGCTCTCTCACTCTAAGAGTCACGTTCCTTCTTAGGAGAGGATTTAACTGCTCATTTAACTTCTTAGTATTTATTTTAGAGCTGCTATCATAAAACAGGGTGTAAGTAACTTCCAGATTTATTGACTCAGTTTTCTTCACTGTTTGTCTTCCCATTTCTTCACTGCATTACAATCAAACTCTACACATCTTTGAACTCACAGCTTTGAATCTGTGTGAGTAGCACTGACATAGTTTCCTCCTCATTCTCTATTTTATTCTCTTTCTCCTAGTCTCTTTTCTTGATTTTCCTGCTGTCTTGTTTTTTTTGTTTGGTTTTTTTTTTTCCTGTTGGTATCCTTCAGCTCACATAATGTTTAACGCTTTCCAATGAAATTCTGTCCCCTTCCAGTTCAAAATCTTTTGCAGTAGATTCTTTTAGTACCAAAAATAGGACAGGAATGAATTATCAAAGTCCAACTGCACCACTGACTCTAACTTCCCCATGGTCGCGGAAAAGTTCTGAGGCTTGTTTCTAAAAAAAAAACCAACTACAACTCAACAACCTTTTCCCCAGAAATAATTTACATTTTTAATTCAGTCTCTGCATTCAGGGACATGAGTCATGTAACAATGATGTGATTTCTTGAAATATATGTCATTCTTACATGAATTTTAGTCATTAGAGCGATTCTCAGATGGTTCTCCAGTTTTGAATCATGTTCTTAGCATGGTCCTGACCAAAATAAGAGGCAGCTAATGAATAGGGGCTTATTTATTTCTTTTTACCATGGTGTAAATGAAGCCTTTTGAGATTTTAAGAACCTACCTGCTCCTTGCCAGAGCAGATGAGACTGCAGTGAGACTGTCCCCAGGAACAAGTTACAGTTCCCTTTTTAGTCTACCTGAAGCATTGATAGCATCATCAATAATGTCAGCACAGTAATGGGCTTTGTTAGTTAACTTCTGGTTCTCTGCGACCTCACTGGCTATGAACTGGGAAAATATCTTAGCATTGACAATAAAGAATAGCTATTAAAAATATACTTTGTTGACAGTATTAGTATTTTAAAAGAAGAAAGATAAACACACCAGGACACAATGCTCATATCCTGTTCTGCCTTTGGAAGATAGTCCTATCTTAAACAATTACTTTAATGTGGGTCACAAGGTTTCCACTGCAGTCTTATGGATTTAGTTAAAGGTCAAATGTGGTAGGTGACCAATTTTTACTGGTCTCTTGGGTAGTGGCTTAAGACAGGTTTCACATTGTCACACTAGGTAGGTCAGACTTTCAGGGTCAAAGATAATTGCTAGTCTCCTTTGAAAGAGGGGCACTACCAAGGAATAAAAGACAAGTTTGTGAACGAACATAGCTAAGAGAAGGTGTTTTAATTATCCATTATTCACTCTAACTATACTTGCTCATTAAGTACACACTGAACAAACAAAATGGTTGTACACTTGAAGGGTCAGAAATTTTGCAAACCCCACTCTCAAATAGCATGTCACAATATTTTGTTTCCTTAGGCTATAAAAGCAATCTAAATTAAACTCTTTTTAAAAACACTACATTACAAAATACTGCTTACTCCTGTCATAGAAAAATAAAATAGTCTAGTTAAAGATGATTATTAAGGTACTAGACCAAATATTATCTATTATTATTATGTCAATCTTCTCAGCAAAAACTAGATAAGTATATATTTTGCCTAGGCAAGTAAATTTTCATAACCAGTTCTGCAGCATGAATTTTTGTCTATAAAGGCTAAATATTAGGTGTAATATATATATTTTTGAGAAGTTAGAAGACCTTTTGCCTCTCATTTGCTACTTCTGTCTTATTCTTTTTGTGCTATCGGTAAGACAAAAAATACTACTGATTTCTTGTTGCTCTTAGAGGATACAATAAGATTTTACAATACTTCCATTTATTTATAACATCTATCAAGTCTCCTTAAATAGATTCTCTCCTCTCTGGAATTCAAGAAAAATTCCAGAAGACTACACAAGTATCCGTATTTTTCTATCGCTCCTCTGTAGGTCTTCAGGTTAAATTAAGAACTAAAAATTAACATTTTATTCTCTCTATAAATAATATTCTATTAAACCAATTGAGAATTGCACATAAAATGAATATTTCTAAGATGTGTAGTGATACTTTCTTCAACGTAAAACAACATTATTTTCAACCATTAGCAACCTAATTAGAAGAAAATTTTGGTACAAAGTAACTTGTACTTCAATATCAAACGTTGAGAGATTATTTGGAAATTTCGATACATAGAAGATGTGCTTGTGGATCTGAAATCCAAATTTGCATTAAGATTTCACCATGAATCACTAACTAAAAGATGAATGGTTTGACTTTTTATCTACCCTTACCAATTTTTTTTTCAGTATAATGATATGTATGTTGTATGCATGTATGTATGTGTAAGTATGGTTAGCTTGTTTTGGTTTATATTTTCCTCTTGAAGTAAGGGAAACATTATTAAAATATCTCCTCATAACGTTTGACTCAGTCTACAAAGTTTTGAGTTTTTTACTTATAAAAAATAATGTTGTGAATCAGACTGCCAACAGCAGTTAGTAACAATGTTTCTATAAAAAGATAAGAAGGACATAAGCAGCCTGGTGATTTTCTTGGCATATTTCTCCAGTCTGCAACAGTTTGCAAATTTCTTTGACAGACATTTGAATTCATAGTCACTGTTGGACCTATCTTCCATGAATCTTCATCTAGAAACTTAAACTTATTTTATTTATTTATGTTCCTGGTTTCCTCAATACTCTGTTGTGAGGAACAGGGAGAGAAAAGGAGACACTGCTTTCCCTGCCCTTAAAAAATTTGAATAGAAAAATTATTTTTTTTGTTACTTCTGTGAAAGATGGAAATGTATTCATGAAACATTTTTCATGAACACATTGCTAATTGCCTAAAATTCATTTTTCATTGAAAGGGTGAAAGAAATCTGCATATCATGGATAGAAACCTAACAATCCAGACCCAGTGATGGACTGGCTAAAAAAAATGCTAAAATCCTTCTATCAAAGCTATCCAGCTGGGAAAGGATTATCATGGATCTAGCATGCAGATTCACTAGTTTCACCACATATTAGCATTCAGCAGAAGGCAAGAACTGTATTAAGAAATGATGAGGAAATGTCTATAACATCTACATAAGTTCTGATTAATGAAATGCAATAGGATCCAGAATGTCAAATAACTTGCAGTCAAATCTTTGAGAACAAATGCCTTCTGTCTTGATTTAAAAGTCTTAAAACTCCATCTAAATGTCACTTTATTCATGTGTGTTCTGTCTTGCATCTCATCTTGAACTTCTAAGAAACTTCAGAGCATTTGCAGAACATGTCTCACTGGCACCTAATATGTCCTGTCTTTTGCCAGTCAGTGTTGGAGTCTGACTTTGCTTTTGCAGGCTTGTTTCATGCAATCAACATAAATGAAACACTCTTCATAGGGCTTCTGTTCAATGAACAAAATGAATGCTTAATTCTCAATGGAAACACCAACAAATATTGCAAGGGAACAGTAATTCAGAGCTCAGTAAAGTCTGGAGCAAAGCTAGAGGCAGCTGGCTTCTGACATCCTCTATTTTATTCTCAGAATTAGAACTAAACCACTGGCAAAGTCTTCTGATTGGTGAAGGAGCCAATTTGGAAGATTTCCCTATCTGAAATATGTTGCCTACAGTATAAAACAGGAAAACTAAACAACTGGTCTGCACTATAATTAAGTCTGAACAATAACCGGTCATGGTTTGATCACCAGCTTATTTTGTCCAGCCTGGAATTTGCCATAAACTCAAAAGCCTTCCAGTGTTGCTTCAACTGTGAGGAGTATGTTTTGTTCTGTTGGAAAATAAGAACCTCTGGTCCAAAAATAGCTGGTCCTGCTGGCATAACTCCATTAATTTCAGGGAAATAGCACTGGAAGAGAACTTGTCCAATAAGGCCTAAATGAGAATCTAAACTAAATGTGGGACACCAGTAAAGCTTTCTACCTTTTTTTTTTTTTTCCTGTCATTCTCTGGGGACCAGATTCTAAGCAGGTTTAAATTATTTTACTTGTATTAATTTCCAACTGAGTCAAGAAAATTTGCACGGATTGAGGGGGTAACTCTAGATAGCAATATCCTCTTCCAGGAGTGAATAGAGTAACACTCCACAGTGTTGTCAGGAGAGGTTACATTTAGTTAATATGAGATATAGAGAACCATAAGACAGATAGTACCACAATGCTATCAGTTAATAATATCCTTTAAATAATCTGTAAATTAATTTCATTTCTGAGAAATGAAATGGTCTTTTGATTTCCCATAAAGGGTCTTCCTACATAGGATCACAAATCTGTTTTTTCCGTTATCCCATTTCAAACTGTAATGAAAAGTGAAGATGTGGTGAAGAGGTGGAACAATAGGGCAAACATATGTGCTTCTACAGACTGCTTCTGCAGTCCAATAGTTTGTGGTCCAGGGAGAGGTCAGGCCAGAGGAGGTGCACAGTAAGCCAGTGGAATCATACTAGTTGTAAGTGAAAAACTCAAGTCATGTTCAGGACAAATATATGATTCATATATGTGTGTGTATATATAAATATATATATGTATAAATTCTGTCAATACAGAATTCAGATTTTACTGCATGTTTTCAACAGAGTGGCGGACTTTAATGTCTTATTATTTTTCCAGATATAATGTTATAAAGAAAATAGCATTTGACATGAGTGTGTTATCAAAAGTGTTGACGCAATTAATTGATGTTAATGAAATACAAAATCAAAATTCAAGCCAAATTAATAGAATGCAACATTGATTATGAAGTCATAGAATCATAGAGTCATCTAGGTTGGGAAAGACCCTTAGGATCAAGTCCAACCATCTACCCTACTCTACAAAGTTCTTCCCTACACCATGTCCGCCAACACCATATCTAAAAGACTCTTAAACTCATCCAAGGATGGTGACTCAACCTCACCTTGATATCTCTCTAGTATTGGGGTGCCATTGAGTCCTTGCTCTCTATTTCAATGAGTTTCAATTTCTATTCCAATTCAGTCCTTTCTCTCTATTTCAATGTGTTTGCTCTCTAGGTAACACACATTCAACAAGTAACATGCAGCATCTCTCAAGCTGTTCAATTTGAAAATTACCTAAAATTTCAAGAGAGAAAATAAAAGAAAGAAAAAACATCCGGTATGCTTGAAATTGGTGAACTCAAGTAATTAACGTATATAGAAGTCTCAATGTTTCCTCTGACGACTCTATGATCTGATCTGTATCTTGTGGCCTTATAAGGCATACTTTTACAAAGCTTTGAGGCTTAGAAATCCAACATGTCATTTGCAGGTTCTACTTTTGGGACTTTATCTGACAGCAATAGCCCATGAACAACAGAATGACTAACATCTCTCCAGATTAGTGAAAATTAGATATATGTATGATTGTAAAATCTGACAAATCCAGTAACATAGGTAAAATAATATATAAGTAATAAGTGGAAAACAGTGGGCAAAATGAACAAGTGGGGATTTGATGGTTTTTGTTTGGTTGGTTTTGTTTGGTTTTGGTTTTGGTTTTGATTTTTTTTCAAGGATTCTTTGTGTTTTCTTTTGGTTTGGGTTGGGCTTTTATTTAACTTGCCAAGCTCACTTGCAACCTCACAGTAAATTTAAGAAGGTTACAGTTTGAACAAAACAAGGAAAACAAAGCCATGGTAGATGGCTTTGGAACAAAACTTGAAGAACACTGTTGTTTGAAGCTGAGAAGTGCATCACAACAGAGGGCAGTGAGATAGTGAGAAGTATGAGAACTAGTTGTCTGGATTAATTCAGCCAAGTTTAATAATTTAGCATTCATCTAGTTTTTCATTCCTTTTAAAAATAAGGAAATACATATTCAGTAGATATAGGTTACTTTATTTGCTCTCTATCTGACATCCCAAAAGATGTATTTAAAAATACAGATTCAATAAAACTGGAAAGAAAAGTAATATGCAAACCTTTGCATGTTGATAATAAATGAGAGACTAGAAAAGTTTGTTGGCTGTGCTAATATTGCTCTAAGAGTTAACATCAGCAGGGCTGGGCAAGCTTTTGAAAGGCTACATTAAAAAAAAAAAAAAGTAATTTCCATCAAGAAATGCACAGCTTGCTTAAAAATGTAATAAACCAGGTTTAAGTGAAAGTAAAGAAGGTAAGTATTATATCTGATGTTGCATGACATTTGGTGAAGATGCTCACATTTGCTTTAAAATATTGTAGCAAGATGCTATTCTGTATTTTCTGATATACTTTTAGGAAAGCACTTTAGAATTAAGATCTCACTGTGCTGTTTCAGCTATTTGGGTTTCCATACAATTTTAGGCCAAGTGCCTGGCATTTTTTTCTATAGGTAGTATTATATCTATAATGCCTTACCTCCTTGCTTAGAAATAAATTCCCTCTTGGCAAGTATAATTTGCCATTGGGCTATTATTACCATCAGTTATTTTGCTATTGAAATAAAAGTTCACTGCTGCCAGGATGGACCTTATATTTAGGAGGTCTTCAGCAGTGTTGGTGAATAAAATAGCTTTCATTGGAAGGCTGTTAAAAAGAGCAGAAAAATGAACATGATGCTCGTTGTATTATTAAGTATTATTTGTGTGTCTAGGATTGTACATCACAGTACAAAAATGTTGCATTTAAGCATGCAAAATATAATTAAGATTGGTTTAATTAAAGAATACAATTATACTTGCTCATGTTCAAAAGAAATAATAAATAAAATTGTTGTAGAGGCCTCATTGATTTGCACAATGACAGAAGTCATTAACCGAACTATGGTTAAACGGCACTCGTCTGCTTCCAGAGGAAATGGGCCCGTGCTCTAGCTCTGCGATATATTTCAAAGCATTTTGCTTTTCATCCATGATATGCATGAAATGTGCATTCTGTTGACTGGTAGCACAATCAGCAGGACTTATTTTGACAGCTAAACAACAAATTTAAATGTGACTTTCTTTTTAGTGCTCTGGGATTTATTTCTTTTTCCCTGCATGACCTAGACCCATGCTGAGGGTTTTAAATATCTCACATGGCTTAGCCATAATGTGTCACTCCCTGCACCTAGATAAGTGACATCATGTCCATTAAGCGTAAGTTGAACATGCCACTCTATTATGATGTATTGTCTCAGGAATGTCTAGACTTCATCGCATGGTAATTGTTGTGCCGATTGCTGCTGGAATGTTTAGACAAAGAAAATTAAAGGGACTAGTGACTTTTCCTTGTCTGGGAGGACAGAGCATATTTCATGTTTAAATGGCAAAGTCAGATAAAATGTTTAACTTTGCATGAAATTTTGTTTGGGGGAAGATCTAATTCCACAGTTTTAGTGGCTAATTAAGAAAAATCTGTTAGAAGATATTACTTTGCAGTTTAATAGTGCTCATTATGGAAGGGTTTCAAAGCCCTTTACAACTGGTTTCTCAGCTAGCAGGAACTGCTTTCATGCACAAATTTCATGAAATTATTTTAATGGACTTACAACGACATTATAACACATTTAGGAAACCATCCTGGTGTTAGTGTGCTTGGTATCTTTATGTCTTTTTTTACAGAAGAGTAATTTGAGGGAGAAACAGATTAGAAAACAATACTAATCTCACCTGTTCTTAGGGGTGGGATTATTTTTACCATTAAAACATCTAAATTTAATGACAGTCCAGCATGGGGCTTACTTATACACACATGAGAGGGCTTATAATGTCTAAGGATATCAGACATCCACAAGGACCTGGCATAGGAACTACAAGAGAGTTATCAGTTTGAATGGTACCTAATCATGATGAATCTCAAAGGTACTAGAGACACATGTTTGTGATGTGATTTTCACCACAGAGATCTTCCACAGAATGAGTTGAATTGTCCTCTGGGTGCCACTGACTATTTGCTCAGTGCAGTTGCCCAAACACACGTCTGGTGTCAATTAGGTTGCCCTAGGGGCTTCCATCCAGCATGCAGCTGCCACTCTGCAAAGTCTGAATCTCCCTTGGTCTCTGTCATTTCTGACAGCTCTGTCCAGTTTTCCTGGACACCCTAAGGCAATTCAACTGGTTGGTTTGCATTTTGGAGTTGACACCTGACTTACATGCGGACAGTTGTATTTAGTATCTGGAGCTTAATCCCATCCTACATGTTTACATTTGAGGCACCCCATATGAGGTCACTTTGCAGATAATAATCACTTTGGGGATATGAATCATCTGTCCAGTTTGTACATCTACCATAGGATGAGAAAAATCATAAATGTCAAAAGTCAAGTCATATAAATTCTGTCCCACTTGACTAAAATAGTACGAAAAATCTTCCTGAAAGTTAAACATCTTCTTTATGTGATAGTTGAAGTGATGAAAAGTTTACTGCAAACCATACAGTTACAGCAAAAGAGGACAATAGACCACAGAGAACCTATAAGGCTCCTACTAAAATAAGATGAAGGGAAACTGAAAACATAAGTATGTGCGGCTGCAGCGTGGAAAGGGAAAAGAGAACAGACTTTCTAATAGTACAGCGACGGTGAATACAACTAAATAATTCTGTAGACAGGTTCAGAAGCTGTTACCTGCATTTCAAACCTAAAGAGGGGCTTATCTGTCTGAGATTTCATTTTATTTTTTGCCAGGTATGTCCTAGTTATATTAGGTTTTCCTGCAATTTTTATATTAGTTATATAGTTATAGTTATAGTATAGTTAGTTTATAGTTAGTTTATATAGATATTATATTAGGTTTTCCTGCAAGTTTTGTCTCACTGAATAGCTCTTCAATCAGTACAGGGTCTTCCACCTAAAAAAACCCCTGACCTTAAAACATTAGAAAATGGTGTCAGAAATGGTGTAACCTTCACAGCTAGTCCATCAGAAACTCTAAACCCTGATCTGCCTCTGTGTGCTAACCAGGTGACACCCTGAAAAAGATGGATAAGAAAAACAAAATATATTTATTTCCTAATTCAAGTCTATTAAAGGGCAGTACAAAGATGGCTCAGTCTCAAAAGGAAAAGTATTACCTGAACCATAAGAAACAAAATTATACTGAAGAAAGGTAGAGAGGTAAACTTTTTGTCATTCTAACTGCAGGGTTAGGTATGGTGATTAGGATGCTTGTAAGCTCTGAAATGAGCATGACTGAATTCTTCATAGTATTTGCCTTGGTCCGTCTTGTCATGATGTGGATATGATTACACTCTTTATTAGTCATTGCCTCCCTCCTTAAACAATAAAAAGGTGGAATGTAGATATAAAGACAAAACCAATATAAGGATAAGAAATAAGTTTATATGAATTTTCATCTTTATAAAGATAAAAATACCAATGCTTTGTCACACACTACAGACATTCTTTCCTTTATTATAGTTTAGATCTCATACTTCCCATCATTTGGAAGAGGTGAGAGATTAGGAGAAAGAATTAGTATGGAACATAAGTTCTGAAATTAGTACCAGTCTCAGTAGACAAAATAGGGAACACTTTTCTCTAATCAAACCTCTTCGTTCACATCAAAGTAACATTAATTGCATTCTTTTCCATGTTGTTCAAAACACTATTCAAAACACTATCTTGTTCTTACCACACAGTACACCTTAAAAGACTCCTTTTAGTTTATGAGGTCCTTAAGAGTGGTCAAACCACAGAACATTACCTTAAAAAAATTAAAAACTATGATTATTGAAATCCTAGAAGACAAACACCTCCAAAGGCTTTCAGCTGATCTACTACTACGGACTATATCACACAGAATTTGCTCACAGAGAATTTTCTTATACTTCAGTTATGTTCTCTCTCTTAACAAGTGAAATGCATATTTCCAGGTCTTTAATGATGCTTTATTTCTCATCTCAGAAATTACTCAGCATTGAAGACTATGCAATAAGGTTGTGGTACCAAACTTTCTAGTAAGTGATGAAAAGATGGTGATAGATTCAGACTTGTCTTTCATTTGGAGAATAGTAATTTGAAGATTATCTCAGCATTCCCAACATTTACTTTCTATATTTTATAGGTAAGCAGAAATTCTTTTGAATATACAAATAAATAAGTCTCGGTGCTACCTTGGAAAGAAAAAATGAACAGGTTTGAACCATGTTAAAGAAGATGAAAATTATATTGAAGAGACACAGGAAGATAAACTTTCATCGTTATTACTCCAGGTTGCTTAGGATAAGTATTAAGGGGAAAGACAGAAGTAGGAAAGTGAAAATTAATATATGGAAATACTTAGATAAACCTATTCTTTGGGCACGTTCTCATGTCTTTGTTCTGGTGGATGTTGCTTTCACTTCATTTTGTAAATCTTTTCCCTATAACAGAAAGCCAGCCTGGGATTTATCTTGTCTAGTTTTAAGCATCAGCATTACAGACATCTACCTGTAGGACAGTCACATGCTGAAGGTGACTGATTTGCTGTAATCATCTACATGAATTGCCCCCTTTGACTTTAAAGGGAATATAGAATGATTAGCATACATAGTAGATGTCAACACTTCATGACATGAATCTCACCCTAAATAAAGACAAAGAGAGTCACTGGGCATGTATAATGCCCAATTTATGAAAAGCATGAAAATCACTGAAATTAAAAGCTACAGGTGTTCTTATTTGGAAAATATGCCTATGTAAGGCTTAACCACCTGTTCAAAGCAGTATATGCTGTGCAACTGTGTCAAACTGAAAAAATACCCAACAGCAAGTTTGTAGGTTAATTTGCCCTTTTTTTTGTTTGTTTGTTTGCATGACATCCAGAAAAAAAATCAGTAGAAACGCCTAACAACTAAAGGCAAGCAAACCCTGATTGAACAGGCAGCAATCAGGGTACACTATCGGCCAGTACTAAGAACTCATTTAGAACCATAACAGTTTAAAGCACAGAGGGTTCATGCTGCAGTACCCAGCATCTAGTGCATGATCAGCAACGCCAGTCTAGTAAGGAAGAGTATAATAATTCAAGGCTGTTATAAGACAGCAACAGTTCAGAATTATTCTTTCTCTATTGCTACTTCATATCTTGAGTTCTGACTTGGTTGGCACCTGCCTAATTTGTGTTCAACTAATCTATCTTTTCCAGTCATTAGTAGCCCAGAAACGATGCAGAACACATTTACAAAGAAGTTTGCTCTTTTCCTTGTTCTTTAGGAAGGATTGAAAGCAGTACAAAGACAGAGCAATTAACGAGGAAGAATGAAAACTGTGTTTTCTTTGTCTCCCAAACATTTGCAAAATTATATCATATAAAGCTAAGATCAGGGGAGAAAACATAGTTTCAAAGGGAAAGTAAAGAAAATTGTTAATCCCTACCCCATGTTTTGCGGGGGAGGGAGGAGTGGTGGAGTGGAAATCAAATAAGAAAGCAGGCCATTGCAAGCCACAAGGAAATTCCCTCAAGCTTTGCAATTCATTATTTTCTATTTAATATTTTGATTTTTTTTTCTTTTATTTTCACTAAAAAACACTTAAAAACCTGCAATAGCAAACATAAAATGGTTTTAGAAACCATGGGAATTCTGAAGCTGTGCTTTCTCAGCAGAACAGTAGCTTCTTAATGAATTAAATTAATTTGAACTTCTTGTTATACTTACAGTGGAAATTCTCAGGAAAGAATTTACTACCTCTTGAAGGTTCAAGGCTTTATAGTTACCAAGATTACATATTGGTTTCAGAGTTTAGAGAGTCTTTGTCCCACGGCCATTTGGGGATACCAGGACAAACAGTAATACTGATCTCAAAAAAATGGGTAAATGAGGACTCTGGTAGGTAGAATGTTTCCAAAGCTTCTAGAGTTGCCAGGCATGTAACACAGCCTTCTGGCAAAAATGTGAAAAGAAGTTCTCTAAAAATCTAGGCTATGGAAGGTCTGGGTTCCTGGATCTAAATTTATAGAGACTATTCAAAACCCAGCCACTTCAGTATGTCGACAGGATACAGTGGGCAGATTTGCAGTGGAAATTAGCCTGTAATTCGGTCAAGGTTTTGTCAAGCTCAAGATATTTAGTAGAAACACTTAGACCTAATGAAATTGATATGCTTTGATGAAACTTCACTTTGTAAGAAAAGATCTCATCTTCTTAGTAATTGGATGTTTTATAATATTTTGATGGTTTTAATTATGCAAGGATCAAATACTATTATGAAATTATGGGATTCTTATAAAGAAATGGAAAATTTAGTTGCAGTGCATAGCAAATAATCACAAAAGCAGGAAAAAAATCATAGCACAGAGGCTTATTCACTGTAACATAAGATTCAAACACATGATCAGACTTATCAATGAATAGCAGAAAATATTTTAATGTTTGCTCTTAGCTAACAAGTTATACAGCTTTATAAATATAGATAAACTTACTTCAAATTTATGGGCATTTGGACGTTGGGGAAATGATCAAAATACCTACTCTCCATTATAAAAATATTTCCATCTCTGCTCCAAACTGTCATAGTCACATTTCTGTTTGGTTCTTAAAACATTTGTAATCCAAGCATGTATGGCACACAAACATTTTTGTTTGATCCAATCAGCTTGATCCCACCAGCTTATCTAATATCACTCAGTCAAATTGTCTGATAAATAAAAACCTGTGAATCACAATAATTTTATTGTGCACCTGAGACTTAGCTCTCCCAAATGCATAGGTCACTAATGAAAACATTGCCTTCAAGACTCTGCCTGTGGGTATCGACTATTTGCTTCTCTACCAAAAATAAGTCTGAGAAAGAAAGAAACAAGACAAATATTACTAAAATAAAAATTGGATATATAAAAATGTAATTATAATTATGTTTTTAATAAATACATTGGACATGCTATTATATAATTATGTATATAATCTCTATAATATAATATATATTTAAAAATAAATATAAATAAAATATAAATTAATAAAAATATATAATGTTCTATCAACTTCAAATTAAATGCACAAGCACATCAGGAATTACTGTCCCTCTTAATAAATCTGGTATTGTACTTTAAAATAATCTTATAAGCTGGTAGTGATATCTTTAAAATTTTCTGTAGAAATTTCTGTAGAAATTTGGTAGTAATTTTCTTAGGATAATTACTAAGCAAAAAACCATCTACCTTATTATGGATGTTCCCATTAAATTGAACTTTGAAGACTGCCTGTTCCTAGAATGTCAGATATTTACATCAACATCTTGACGATACAGAATTATATTTTTTTAATTTATAAATTTACTGGTGTCGATTTAAAGACTGTTATGAAGCAATCAGATACAGTCATGATGAACTAGAATAAATAACTCTCTTGCTAGCTATAAATGCCTCTTATTGTCATTTCTTTAGTTCTCACTTGTTAATCACTGTCCTACAAGTGGGATAATGTTCTTCCAATAGCTTTACTTCAAAGTCAATGCAAAAGACTCTTCATCTTAGCATAGAATGATTTTTTTTTACAACTGATACTGCCATGTGCAGGGAAAAGGAACAATCCATGAAGAACTGGCAGCCTTCTTATTATGAAATATAATGAAGTTCCATTTATTAGTTTTTTTAAAATACTCATACTTTTAAATGTCTTTTCCTCCAAATTTGAGTGCCAGATTAATCTTTGGAACACACACATATTTTCAAAGACCAAGTGACAATTTCTTTCCCTTTGTTAGGCAGAGGAATATCTCCTGTTAGCTTTCAGGACTGTGGGATAGAAGAACCATTGCATTTGGTGATGGAAATCACCTCTCAGAGTCCTTAATCTAAGAAATTCAGGAGTCAATCCCCACTAATATCTTACCCTAGGACATAACAGAAGAGCTGGGTTTTTTGTTCTGAACTGTACCAGAAGATCTGCAGTTTCTCAAAATCTATAGCAGATAAATGCTGAAAACCCCTCCAGCAGCCTTCGTGGTGCTTGTGTTACACAGAGCGTTGCAATCTATTTCTTTAACAGGGCTCAATCAGTGTTTCTGTAGGCAGAAGGCTTCAGAAACTGTCACTCAGCACAGCACCTCTGTTTTATCTTGCTCTTAATTTAACTCTGCAAATGATAGATCAGCTAAAGAGGTATAAATGAAGGCAGATTAACCTTTGAAACTGCTACCAGGAGCTGCTGATTACCTTATTCAAGTCAATGAATCTTCACTAGAATCTGCATTACACACACAGAGCTTTTAATACCAATACACTGAATATGCATATGTTACTTTCCTGCACCATCACAATCTTTTTTCAATATTTACTTCAAATTTTGAAAAGATCCCCTTTTGGGGGCATTTTATTTTCTTATCTATTTTATTTCAATTTATTGTGGGAAGGGGCTTGAGAGAGAACACATTTTCTTTTCCTTAAAATACAAATAACCTCTTGGTAATCATATGGGTGATACAACGTGCAATAACATTATAATATGCATGGTTTTTTTTTTTTTCTGCTTCTGTGAGGTCTACAAAACATCAGTATTTATGTTGTACCCTTCCTAGTGACATCTATGTCAAATGACTTCCTTTAGCTTAACAGGAATGAAACTGAAGTGCTGATTATTAGCCCTTATACTAAATTGCTGCTGACTGCCTTTCCTTTTCAATCAGCCTTTTCTCTTAAAGAGCTGCTGATGAAGCCTGACTGAAGACTTTGACAGCTATTCTATTTAAAAACAATTCTATTTATATACCATATGATTACATTTATGGATACACGTGACAGAACATGGTTTCTTATGATTAGTGAATCTTGTATGAGAACAGGACTTTGCTACTTCTATATTTTCCTTTCAATAAAATGTTATATACAAACCACAGTCCTCTCCCTTTCCAAAACCATGATTATTACAAATGATTCAGTAACAAAGAATGGAACATGGACTGCCAGCCCTATAGTGATAACTACCAGTGGGGATACAGGTAGAAAGATAGCAGTTTACAGACACAGGGCAAAAAAGGGGAGCAAAATAAATAGTATTTTGAGATGTCACAATTCTGTAGCACAAATCTGCCTGCTACTATGAAAGAAGGCAAGATATTGGGATTTTTTAGTTGTTTTTTCAGTCCTCTTAAGAATGTAATTTGGGTTTCTACTTCACATGGGATTCATACGAGATTTGTATGGTGGTACTGAAGACCGTCATACTGGGTTTTAAACTCTGACTCAAAAACTAAATTCATAGTCCTTAGTTTGGCAAAAATGTTTCCTGTAAACCTTTGACACAGTTTCCCACAGTATTCTCATGGTGAAACTGGGTGCTCATGACTTGGATGGGTGTATTGTCTGTTGGGTAAAAAACTGACTGGATAGCTCTGCCCAAAGAGCTGCAGTGAATGGAGTTAAATCCAGCTGGTAGCTGGTCACAAGTGGTATTCCCCAGGGCTCGGCACTGAGAACAGTTCTCTTTCATCTCTTTATCAATGACTTGGACAAGGGGATCAAGTGCACCCTCACTATGTTTGCAGATGACACCAAGTTTAGTGAGAGTGTTGATCTGCTTGAGGGTAGGAAGGCTCTACAGAGGGACCTGGACAGTCCAGATCAATGGGCCGAGGCCAATGGGATGAGGTTCAGCAAGGCCAAGTGCCAGGTCCTGCACTTGGGTCACAACAATGCCATGCAGCAATACAGGCTTGTGGAAGAGTGTCTGGAAAGTGCTAGGTGGAAAAAAAACTGGGGGTGTTGGTCAGCAGCCAGCTGCATATAAGCCAGCAGAGTAATGGTGAATCTTAAAACATCTAGTTACAGTAACAATGAGTGTGTTTCTTTCTGGGGGAAATCAGCTGGTTTATAAGACCAAAAACCGGAAAAGGGAAACAGTCCTGAATTTTTTCATGGCCAAACAGCAACAAAATTGTTTGAATTATTTGAATTTAATTTTACTGTCCATTCTGCATCCTACCAGAACACATCTAAGAAGCACCTAAGTTCTGGATATAGAACTATAAAGAGCAAAATAAAAATGAAGTCATAACCTCTTGGAATTTGGCATATCATTTACTACAAAAGTTCCATCAAAATCCACATTTTGTGAATGTGTATGGAAAATTAATGATTTCATGCACATAATTCTCATTCATTTTTTTAACTATGAAAAATTAAAACAAACATGGATTGACATGGTCCTCAGGAATATGGTTTAGTGATTTTTCTTTCTTTTTTTTTTTTTTTGTCAGAGTTAGGTTGATGGTTGGACTACATGTTCTTTAAGGACCCTTTCAACCTAGACAATTTTAGGATTCTATGATTCTATTTTGCTGGGTTTGGTGAGATATGGGGATTGGGTATCTCCAGGTGTAAGGATTACAGGTGACTGTCATTCTTGATTGCTCTGGGTGCCTCAGTTCTTCCACAGACATTCATTTGGGTTATTTGCCTTGGGTGTTACCACACCCTTTCTGCACCCAACATTGAGCAGCACAGCTGAGGGAAATGCACTTGAAATATTACATCAGGCATGGCTCAGCAGCCTCAAGTCAGTCACTTCAGTCTTAATTAGAGAACATGGCTAAAGCTGTTGGATGGTAGTGATATTCCTCTGTTTTTGAGACTTTTTGCTGCTTGCTATAGCCATTTTGCCTCTTACACAGGGCTGGCCAGCAAGCCAGGTGGTCATAATATCTGTTAAATGTTCTCAGTGAATGGAGTGGATGCTGCTGTGCGTTGACAACTGAGCATCTGATGTCAAAAGTAATCTGCGTATGAAGAATAACTAGGAGAAAGGGAAGTATAATTGCAGGACAGAAAGAAACAGGGGTGGAGGGTTTCTACAAGAATGATAATGAGAATGATTAGGAGAAGAAATAAAACCCTCCTCCATGAATAGAGATTGCAAAGAATAGTGTCATTTCCCAGAGAAATTAAAAAAGCAAGACAGGGCATAATAAAGTGTTAAAAAACAAATGCTGTGTGGCAGAAGGAATGGGGACTACTATTTCCCCCTGGTACAAAGGAGCCCTTCAATCAAACAAGATGGGACAATTGCTGATTATTTCTAGACAATGAATAATTAGGCTGTGCAATACACAGCTGCATGATACAAAGGGAGACTGGACAGTTATATGACTAACAACACTACTGACTTAATGATCCAAGTTTTGGTAGGGACATAAAACCCCATAATTTAAAACAGGGACTGTTAGCTATTAATAGCAAGTCTTTTGCAGGCTTTTTTATCTTTTTCAGCACATATTTTTTTTGTACAGCTTCTCTACAGCTACTACTGAAGACAATAGAAGATGAGATGAGCCATGGATTTCATACCTTATCACTTGTACTTTACCCCCATGAAATGCTACAGTGTATTTCACTACAGTATGTGATAGATTTCTATTTTTGGGTACTGTTCATTGCAAATATATAGCCCTGGGAACAAGATATAAAATGATCCAGTTCTGATAGAATTATGCAGAACCTAATAATCTCCTATTAAGTCTCACAGTCAAACTCTTAACTGCTTGCCCAGCATCATAGACATGAGTGTCTGCAGAAGTAGCACTTTCTGCCACAATTTTTTTAACTAACAGGGAGTGCATGTGCTGGAGATACAGAAAAAAATTTCCACAGTACTCTTCTTTCAGCTTAATGAGCTGACACTTCTGCATTGCTCAGATGGCTGATTGTACCTCTCTGTCCTGGTCTGACCTCCATGCTACTTCAGCTTGCTTCTGATTTACCTTCTGGTGTTGTTCATAAAAAGTCAACTTCTGCACTCCATTGCACTGCAGTGTGACCTCAGACACACTGCACAGAGAGCTAATGTGGGTGAGCTGTTTTGATAAACTGCTATTTTCCCTGTTGTTCCTGGTGTTTCCACAATCCAGCAGTTCCAGGAACTGCATTTTGCATACCAATTCACTACACTGTATGGCTTTTCCCAAATTCTTCTGATGTTACAATTCTTCTTGTTCAGCAGAAAGTTATAAGACAGAAAGCATCCAGGAGATAGAGAGCAGAAGATTTGCCATTTTAGGGATAAACATTACCATTCACAAGCCATGCACTTGTTAGACAACTGTCATGCTGCCACTGCTTGACTGAAAGCAACGGAGCAGTCTAGAACCCTGAGGATTAGTAGGACCTTTAGACAGTGAAGCACTTACGAAATTGGCAGGACTGTGCACCATGCTGGCTTTAACTCTGTAGGAGTCCAGTGAGCATCACTCCTGTAGAGTTAATCAGCTGGCAAGCTTTCACATTGCTCTTGTCCTTGAGTAACCTAAAATACTGGTTTTGGCCCTGTTCCTCAAAGCAGCCTTGCCAAGCCTTGCCTTGGGAAAAGATTTGGACCTCTCTTTTTTTAGAAGAGCAGAGAAATTTAGCTCTCTACTTCAGCATGTGGGAGTGGGTTCAGTGAGGAGACCGCTTTCACCTTAATGGACACAGCAGAGTGGCTGAAGCAGAGTATTAGGGTTTTATTACAGGTCATATTTTTAATCCCCTAGTCCAAGGAAAACTCACTGAAATGTCACAGAAAGCACAAACATGTTAATACCCATTACCTCCTCTATATAACACCTTTGGTCAGCACTGCACAATGCTTTTAATCACTTAGATTAAGAAAGCCCAGGGAGGCTGTGGAGTCTCCCTCAATGGAGATATTCAAGAATGGTCTGGATATGATCTTGGGCAACCAGTTTTTGGTGGTCCTGCGTGTGGGAGTTGGGGCAGGATGGGTTGGACAAGATGACCTCCACAGGTTCCTTCCAACCTCAACTGTTCTGTGATTCTGTAAAAGCAATGACAAGGCAGTTAATTATAATAATTTACTTATAATCAGTATTTCTTGTAGAAAAATACTTTGGTTTTTTTATCATCACCATTTATTATCTATGATATGATAATCCCAAAGTTAGAGCCCAATGTCAGAGATAGCATCAAGACCCTCCAGTCTTGTAATACTAAGGCCATACTGAAAATGATTGCCTCTCTGCCACATCGGTGGTGCAAAGGAGTGTAAAGGAGAGTAATATTGTGCCAAAATGTTATTTGCTTTAGCATCAGGCCCTAGAAATCAATCACCCTACAGAGTTACCTAGCACCTGGTGTTGGAGACAATACTGTTTTATAATGGCAACTTCCAAATTGCATTTTTTAACCAGTAATTAATCTTTCACAAACAGAAAGCATGTACAGAAGATTGAATGCTTTCAATTGCTCTAATCAAACCCACATTTTCATACATCTATATACATACAAACAAATGAATGAGATCTCTTAGGAACACATCCTGGCTATTATGCAAAATCAATATTTTTTAGCACTAAATATTTGCAACAAAGTTCTTATTTAATTGCAATCATCTGGGCGAAATTTGTTTTTAAAGGATGAAATGCACAGGCTTCCTTGATGGCAATTTATCTCTCAGTAATTTGACACAGGATTGGAATATCTGATTGTTACTTTGTTGAGTTGTTTTGCAATGATGCGAAGCTACAGTGAATAGTTTAATATAGTGTTCTGGGCCAGGGATTAGACAGTTTGGATTCACTCTTTTTATGTCGTTTGACCTGATATATCATCCTAAACAAGACACTTCACTTCCTTGTGCCTCTCCTAGATATCCTTCCACGTTACTGCATTTTTGTTCCATTTATCCTCTATCCCACACGCTGCCTTGTTTCACTTGCCATACAACCAGTATTTATAGCATACATATTATACACCATTACTTTTAGGCTATAAATTCTTTGACTTTTACCAAGTAAAGATAGTCCTGATAGAAGAGCCCATTATTAACTGTCCACCATGAATCACAAAATATACACCTGAAGAGATATAAACATAGTATAAACTGGGGAGAGGTGGAAGGGAGTAGTGTACTTTCAGGGGCAAGCTGGAGGAGAAGAAGGGGGAAGTGCTTATGTTCTTCTTACAAGCCTTATAATATTTTATAACAAACTATAAAAGACACCTTGATTTCATTGGGAATTTCTGGGTGATATTGAAATACATGTAGCAAGTACCATTAGATATACAATCTCAAGTTACATTCCAAGTTTAGTATTTTTAGGCTATAAAAGTGGCCCTGATAATATTTCCTTCACTGATTTTTAAAGCATTTATAATTAGCTGGCAAAGCAATTTTAGCCACTGACTGGAAATGTCCCAGCAAAGTCCCTATAAATAAACGGTTCGATAAATCCTGGGATCTTCTCTTCATGGAAAGATTTGCTTTTATGACAAGCAATGCCAGTAGCAGATAACTAGAAAAATTACATTTGTTTATTAAATGGAAAGGAGACGCACAAAAGTATTTAAGACATTATACTTGCTTAAACCTTACCAATTTTTTATTCATGATTCTTTCTTGGAGATATGTAATTACAGAATCACAGAATTACCTGGGCTGGAAGGGACCTTTTAAAATCATCTAGTCCAACCAATGAAAAACAAAAACAAAACCAAAAACAAAATAACCCCACCCACAAATGAAAAAAAACCACACACAAACCATACACCAAACCCAAAAAAAAGTCAACCCAACACTAATCCATATCCCCAAGCACCATGTCAACTCGTCTCTTGAATACCTCCAGGGACGGTGCCTCAACCACCTCCCTGGGCAGCTCATTCCAATTTTTCAGTACAGAAATATTTCCTAATATCCAACCTTGAAGCCATTACCCCTTGTCGTATCATCTGTGACCTGGGAGAAGAGACCGACCCCCACCTCTCTACACTGTGCTTTCACATAGCTGTAGAGAGGGATAAGGTCTCCCCTCAGTCTCCTCTTCCCCAGACTGAACATCTCCAGCTCCCTCAGCCTCTCCTCATAAGACTTGCACTCCAGACTCCTCACCAGCCTCGTTGCCCTTCTCTGGACCCGCTCCAGCACCTCAATGTCTTTCTTGTGGTAGGGGGACCAAAACTGCATGCAGTACTTGAGGTGGGGTCTCACCAGTGCCGAGTACAGGGGGACGATCATCTCTCGGGCCCTACTCACCACACTGTTCTTGATACAGGCCAGGATGCT
>BJBW01008083.1:0-31578 GCA_004320125.1 Scolopax mira
CACTCAGGATGAGGTGTTCCATTACCTTTCCAGGGATGGAGGTGAGGCTGACTGGTCTGTAATTTCCCGGGTCTTGCTTCTTTTCCTTTTTGAAGACTGGGAAGACATTGGCTTTTCTCCAGTCCTCGCGTGTTCTCCAGGACCTCTCAGAGATGATGGAGAGTGGCTCTGCAATGACTTCTGCCAGCTCCCTCAGCACTCACGGGTGTATCCCATCCAGACCCATGGACTTGTGGATGTCTAGCCTTTTTAACTGATCTCTAACTTGGTCCTCCTCCACCAAGGGAAGACTTTCTTAGTCCAGACTATCTCTGATTCATACAGAGTCCATGGCTTTCCAAGCAATAAAGACTGAGGCAAAGAAGGCATTTAGCAACTCAGCCTTCCCTGCATCCTCTGTTACATGGCACCTGACTCACACAACAGCAGGCCCACATTTTCTCTAGTTTTCTTTTTGCCTCCAAAATATAATTTATATCACTCTGATGTCTTCATGGGCTTCACACAAAACTATTAAAACCAAATACTACCAAGCCCCTGGGTAGAGAAGGCACCAGGAGAACTTCTTTCCATGAACACAGAGGTATTAAACATTGTCTTCCTGCCTGGGCAATGTTCTGTCTTGTCTCTGCTTTCATTGTCATGCTTAGAGAGATAGATAATTTACTAACTTTGTTAGTGTAATGACATATTCGATATCCCTCTGGTTCTGGCCTGGGCGAGTAAAGGACAACATATGTGACTCCAGTCCTACTGCCCCAATAGCCAGCCAAGAATGCAAGGCCATGTCAGGGTTACACCTCATGACTTATAGCCAACCTACAGGTACTTTTTTGCTGATCTTGGTGCCCAAGTCCTTTCGGAAGCTGAAAGAAAGAGATTTCCAGAGCGCTGGATAGCATGGAGACACAGGTACATCCTCACAATGGTCAAGAAGTTTCAGCATCTTAGTAGTGTCCCTTGGTCTTGGGTGTCCTTCAGGTTATCAGCTGAAAGAAGCAAGAAATGGGTTTCAGTCGCCATTCAGATATTGGACACTAAATAGTTAATGATACAAAAACCTCAGGACAAGGACATACCATGGACCTGTTCCAGGAGTGACCTGATTGTCAGGCTTTAGGAGCACAGTCTTTTTCTTAAGCCCAGTGACTCCTGAATCATTCTGCATAGCACCCCAGCCTGGGGCTGTGCCAGCTACCTTCTGGAGGGCTGGAGACCACAGGGGCTCCTTCTGATGAAACAGGAGGTATAGGTTTCTTGATGCAAAGGAAGGAAGGGAGATGGAAGCTGAGTCTCCTCTCACCCCCATCTCTGCCCCTAGGCTAGGTATAAGGTGACATTTCACAGCCTGGGAGGCATACCTTGGCAACCAAACAGTACAAAGTGCAAATGCAGGTGCCCACATACTACTACACATAATTAATTCACTGATGCAAAACATGGGCTAAGAAAAGGACAAAAGAGATCCGTGTCCAGTTGACCTAGAACATATAGGCAAGGACTAACCCTGTGTGGAAGGCCAGGCTCTTGAGGTCCTTACTGTTATACAGTCCTGAGCCCTGATCCTCGCATCTTTCCTGAGCACTGCCTTATTCCTGACAACAACATTTGACAGAGCATTGCCTAAATAAGGACTGTAGAATCAGACTTGAAATTTCCATAAGAACATGATCATAACACTTGGCAGAATAATGTCTCATGGCTCCACTAGATTATTTATATCTTTGATTCCTGCTAACAGTCCTGTCAAATGAGTACAGATTTATTATTTTAATTATCTCAAGCTTGTAGAGATTTAAACATCTGTTATAGGTGTTCAATAAGTATTAGAACAGCAATCAATTTTTTCTTAAACAGGGGAGTGATTCATGATGCTCTGTGAATAGACAAACTCACTATAGTCAATACCAGAAAGATACTTTGAAAGAAAGCAGGAGGCTCTTTTAATTAGCTTCTAATTAATTCTATTTGGGAAGTCTAGATGAAACATAACATTTAGGAACATTAAAACTAATTTAATTACAGGATTTGGTGTGTTATCCTCAGATCTTTCATTGCCAAAGCAGCAGTGTTTTCTGTTCCGTTTCCCAGCAGGACAGTGTTTATGGATTTTCTGTACAACTTATGTTGAACATCCTCCATCCCACATGGCTTTCCTGCTTATGCAATAGATTTATCAGTTAGCAGTGATGGACCATCGGAAGAATTTAGCCCAGAGCTTTGCTTGATGAGATTTGAATCCCCCTTGGGCATTACTTAACATCGGTAAAAATCAAAAAGGAAGAGGCTGCCAGGTTTGACTTGGCACACAGGGCTCCATTAAAACATCATGTCTTGTGAAGACCACAGATAGGTCTTCAGAGTACCAGCCTTTGTGTCTAGCATCTATCCTGAGGTGAATAAAAGGACAAATATTTATCTCTAGAGTAACAGTTCTATGCAAACTCAGGAGACTTCATTCCCTGAGTATTCTCTGAAGTCAGTGACAGTATAGAAGGGTCAAAGCAGCGGGCAATGGGAACCCAGGACTTGAAGAAGGGCTTGGTACTACATCTCAGGTACCACTCCATTCATAACAGTAGAGCTGGTCTTATGTCAACACTTCCCAAGGACTTGTATAGAATTAGACTTCAGGTCCTTGAGCAGAGCTGCTAGCTTAGTTCCTGAGCCTCTGATGCACCCATCAGCCCTCTCCAGAGTGGTCTTAACAGTAGCTCTGCAGAGATGGCACTGAGAAGCCTTATGCTGGCCCTGTGGGAGGTGGAAGGACCAGCACACAGTACTTGCTCTGTGGATGCTGAACATGTTTCTCTCAAGCCCAGCCCAAATGCTGGCAGCTCATCAAACTCTTCACTCTCACTGGGGGCAAAGCCGCTGAAGCCTCAGAGCTGTGACAGGCCACAGGAGGATGGGTGGAGGGCATGTCTCTGCTATGCCTATACTCCACCTAGGAAGCCTTAGCTCAGTCACTGCCACCTGGAGCTTCTCAGCTTGGGACAGCCCAGCTGTGTGCACTCACACAGTATCTTTTAATGTATTCCCCATTCCTTCTCTCCCATTCCTGACCCTCACACACAGCAACATTTTCATCCTGTTTGGACCTCATCTGTTTGGAATCTATCCCCCCCCCCCCCCCCCACCCCCCCCCCCAAAAAAAAAAAAAAGAAGGAAGCCAAAGGCAAAGAAGACTACTGAACTCCTGCTGCTACCTCTCAGCTCTAGCCTCTTATCCATTATTGTCACTTTAGTGGCAGGCATTTTTACAGATGCTACTGAGGACTGGTGCAAAGCTGACATCCTGTCCCAAATGTGGTATGCAACAAGCCTTTAACAGGAATCTCATTGCACTGCATGCTACCGGCACAGCACATAAATAGTTAAACAGAAAAATGTTGCTCTTAAAATATTTTGAGCCACTGCCCTGGAAAGGAAAGGGAATAGGTCTTTGAAGGTAGCAAGGCTTCATTTCATGCAGAACAATAAAGTACCAGGGCAATAATAGATGCTTATCCATTCTTCCCCAGTCTGTCCTTGAAGAATTTTAAAGGATTAGAGAAGTGAAAGTTGAGCCAACTAAGAAAGTGCAGAACGCATTGAAGACAGCAAGGATTATAATGGTCCTTTTTATTAAGTTTTATAAGAGAAAGAGATCTGCCTCAATATGTGTGTGTGAGAGAGAGATACTCCTCCAATCTTCACCGTAAAATCTTGCCCTTATGAAAGGTGCATGGGGAAATTCAGCTTTAATTTTGGGAAATAAAGGAATTTACTCAAATTGTCATAGATTTCAAATCCCTCAGACCAAAACACAAGTGATCTAAAATCCCTAGGAAATTAATAGTTCTTTTATGCCAGCCCGTGATGTTGCCTACCTGTAAGAGAGAGCATCTCAGCACAGCAGTTTTTACTTCTCCAGAGTCAAACCTGATTCAAGGGTTGAAAAAATTTAAGCCCATGGTTAAATGTGCCTGCGGAGGAGCTAACACAATGATTGTTGTTACTTTGCTTACTGTGGGCAGTCTTAAATGAATTTTCAGGTGAGATTTAAGCTAGAGTAGAAATTTGTAGATAAGCATGCATCCTTTGAAATGGAGGCAGGAAAATGAGACACAGAGCTGTTTATGGGAGAAACAGATGAATGGAGCATCAAGGCTCATCAAGTTAATGAGACAAAGCCAGATGTCTAAACAGAGAAGGATTTTGCTTGGATATCTGAAAGATACAGTGAGCAAAAAGAAATACCATAGATCTGATTGCTGCCCTCCAACAGAAACCAGACAGGTTTTAGTTCAAATTATCCCCAAAGGCAGTGATAGGAATATTGTTCTCTCCTGTACAACAGATTTTATCAGTTCCCAAACCTCTAAGTCAACCCCGCCTGCAATCAAGAGACAAAGGCAATACTTTCAGGAATAAGAATATTGATGCAAAACCAAAGGCTTGCTACCAGTCTTAATAAATTCAGCATTGGTTCCAAGAAAGCCTTTGGCTCTGTATTGAATGGATGAAAATTAATACACTGGATTTTTCAATTGGTAGAAAATTAATACTGGATGTAAACCCCTAATCTGTTCATTGTGCAGAGTTACTGATACAATGCAAGTGCTGGTTTCACACCCCACCACAACAGTGACGTTCCCATAGGCCTCAGAGACTTTGGATGAAACCAGACATGCTATATTACACTGGAAAAAAAGAGTGAGAAAAAAGTTTGCTTCCTGTTGTTGTTCTTGAGATATATTCTGCAGCTGTAGCCAGGACTCTGTATTTCTAGCACCAAACCTCATTCATATCTTCCAAATAAACAAATTGCTAGAATTTGGTCCAGAAGAAAAAGTATGCCTCCGAGGAAAAAATATAAAACAAAAGACATGTTTTCAGTACAAAAGCATGAGATGATAGAGTCAAAATTCCCCCCCCCTTCCACTAATTTGTCCTGATTATGTATGACACTCTGGGTAAGGAGAACGAACTTCCATTTTTTTAAAACTCAGGCTGAGTTTGCAGGACCAGCAGTTTTGAAAAATATTACAAGGCTGAACAAATGTAACAGAGCTCACTAAGGGAAAAAAAAAGATGGAACACTGTAGGATCATTTTTCTATCGCCTTTTTTTAAAGAACTGCACACAGTTATTTTCTTTTTGATTCTGTTTGCAACTGAATCTAATTCTTCTAATTCAGGATCATAAAACCAAGTGGGAAAAAAAGGAATCCTAAATTACTAAAGGCAAGAAAAAACTTTATACTTAGCTGTACTGGTTATAGCAATTTCCACAGTAATAATATGATATATACATCATCTAATACCTTGTCTAGAGTGAATTCTCTATTTCATTTCAGTACCATCCTAGAATCGTATATTTAAGAAGTTACAAGAAGAAAACAATTGCCCTGGGGAGCCACACTTGCTACTGTGTTCTAAATTCTAAAACAATACTTCTAAGAAAGCAGATCTTTTTTTTATGAGCAACATTATTAATTGAGAGCAAGAAACAAATATGAATTTTTTATTAGTCTCATCTTCTAAGAAGATGCCAGCACTGTTTGTGCCCCCTGTCCTACCACAACCAGGAATTACTGAACTTGTTGACTGATTTAATTTAAATTCAGCAAAAAGTGAGACGTTAAAGAAGATATTAAGTTCCTACAAGTTTGACAAGAGTGAACTTATATAGGAGACTGAGTCATACTAAGGAACACAAATTAAAAAGGAAAGCACCACAAGCTTTACTTAATAAGAGAAAATAATATATATGGGGGACAAAAACTCTCCTGTTCCTGTCTCTGTCCTATGCAGATCTCCATTGCCTAATGTAATTCAGATAAGAAGTCAGAAAACCCAACACAAAAATTTGTTTATCTTGGCGCCTGGTAAAGAATACAGAAATGCAGCTTAGAGACTATTCATGGTGTAGGGGAGAACTTTGTAGAGTAGGATAGATGGTTGGACTCGATGATCCCAAAGGTCTTTTCCAACCTAAATGATTCTACGCTCTCAAGTTTATAGTTTAGGACAATGATTTACTTAAGACAGTGTCATGAACCTCTTTCTGTCCCTAGCAATGCATGGGCCAAATGTGCATGGCTTCTGCTTTACTTTCTGGTGTTGTGTTCTTGAATTAGCCATCATTACTTTCAGTCAGCAATTCCAAATAGCAATGACCATGTGGGATGTAAAGAAGTATCTTGGTGACTTCCACAGGAGCTGAGTTTACTTAGTGCCTCCCAAGCGCTCATCTGCAGTGCCCACAATGGGGCATCAGTGGAGAAACCTTTTCCTGTTCTGCCTAATGAATAGGCAGAATTGATTAAGTTGCACTGAAACGCAAACTACTTAGTAATGGATTAAGTTTGTGACCTCAGACTGTTGTGTAGCACTTCGTAGTTTCAACACACTTCCACAGATTTGTCAAAACTTTCTCCGTTTCTCGGGTAAAAAAATCCTTCAATAAAGTAAAAAATGCACAGCCTAATGAGGAAATAAAACTAGTCAAAGGGCACAAAGAGCTACTCACCCCTCACTACACACTGCTAAAAAGTATTTTACTATGTTATTGAAACATACATTGATACATTGCTTACATAAATGTGCAGGTGCCTGACATTTTACATTACTAGCAGAAAGGACTTGAGATGACAAAAGGCTAAATCCTGCTTTTCTGACAGATTTCCAGATCTCCCTGTGACATTAAAAGGTATTGGAGTTGCATAAAGAATGTCAGATCAAAGAAGGAGCACTGGCTTGGTCTTTGGAAGCTCAAGTAACATTAAACACAACTAAGTCTGAGACTGATTCCATACCATGGGCTCAGCCTTACCATCCTTTGATAAAAACATCACTGGGCTATTTTTACTGATCACTCACCTGATTTCCAAAGTCTTTTTTGTGTTCAATCTCTGTTCTCTGAAAGAGAAAAGAGAAACATGCCTCTAAAGACTAGTGGAAAAGAATCACAGCTGTGAACCACAACTGAGTAACATCTACCTGGTCCTGAATAATCTTCCCCATCAGGTTCCTGTAAGAGATCTTAAGACCTATGGATTTTTCCAAAGTAGGCCATTAGATCCAGAACATGGCATATGACTACATCCTGCATTCCCAAACTTCTTCCACAGAAGCAGAGGTGGGACTAACTGCTTTGCTGTGACACTTTGGAATATTACAGAGCTTGTCTTATCCCCAAATCGAAACGACCCAAGAGTGGCGTTTCTTCAGTATCAAATATCATTACTGAACCTAAGAAATGTTTTCAATAAGAAGCAAAGCCCTATTGTATCAGGTGCTGTTCAAATACAGGGGACAGCATCTGCAGAAGAAAGTCAACAATCACTGTGGATGAAGCAGACAAGAGCCACAAGGAGAAATAACAGCATAAGGGTGAGTAGCACACGTAGGGGTGCAGTAGAGAAGCTGGATACAGAACCCAGGTGTCCTGGCTCCCAGCCCTACACTTACAGCACCACATCACTACACCAGGCACGTAGATCCTGCAGTTTTAAGCCTATCAGTCTTATGTCAGGTGTTACCTCAACTAATGTGAAGTAAAGCTGCCATGGTAACTCCTCCCAAATTTCTTTACTTTTTTTTTGTCCTTGCAGTCTTTTTAGAAAGCAGTCCACAAACACTGGAGCTTTGGGACCTTTCTGTTTGCTCTTTTTGTCAGAGCTTTTGCCTCATCTTTTTTTACTGAATACCAACAAACCTTATCCAATTACAGGTAAATACAAAAACACACACACAGAGCAGTTTTGGAGGGTTTTACACCTCCCCCCATCACTCCCAGCCTTGGGCTATCCATCAAGGATAATGCCAGATTGTTTCACACTCGGATAATTTAATTTAGTTCAAAACAGTCCTCACAGCAAAACACGACTTTGAAAGACCACTCAGCACACTGTTGTCGGGAAGCCTACCCTAAGTAACTTCTACTTCCAGGCTGCTTCCAAAAGTCTCTCTTGACTCTGAGAGCCAGCTGTGCATAAAAGGAAACCCATCCAGAGAACATGGCTAAAATGAGAAAGGAAGGTTAAGAGGGAAAACAGCAGGAAAAAAAATCACAGTTTAACATCGCACTCTTCAAAGGTACTGCTGAGTTACAGGAGGTCTATAAACGCTCCTAGATGCTCTTTGAGAGAATAGGTCAATGGGAGGCTAGGGAAAGGAAAGAAACCTGATCAGAAAATGAAGGAGGGCTGTAATTTCACCTAAAAGAGGAGCTCTGAATTTGATGGATCTGCCAGCAGAGACACTACCATCCATGAGAACTTTTCTCCTTCCTTGTAGAGAATAAGATTTGTAAAAGATCCACAATCTTCAAAAATTGCCTCATAACAAGGCATAACAATATCTGCTGCAGAGCCAAGAAAGCAAGAGTTAAGGTTGCCACAGTAACCTCCCTCTGAGATGTTATGGCAGGGATTTTTCACAGGAGTTTGAAAGAGGAAGGGGCCCCAATCACACAGATAAAACACAACAGGTGCTTCACACCTCCCAGCTTTCCTTGAGGGAGGAATCCAGTTGGCCACCCATAATAGGTCCATCTGGCCTTAGCGAAGAGCCCCAGCCAACAGTGTCTTGGCCTGAATCCTGAAAGGACTCTCCTGGTGGAGGCAGCAGCTGAGGGTGCTATGATATCTGTGTGCATTTTGATTCTGCTCCAGACTTTGCAAGCTTGGACTGCAAAATTATATTCCTCCAAAAAAAGGACACAGCCCAAGCTCTCAGGTCGTGTAATAGCAAAGGGTCACCACTGAAGGAGACCTGTAATTCTTCAATACTTTAGGGTCTTTAGAAAAACCACAATTATCTTATGACCAGCCAAAAGACTCACCAAAGTCTTGGATTCTTCCTCTCTTCATTTGACGGATTGATGTAGTGCTGGGAGGTATGGTTTAGTGATGGTGATCCTCATTTTTTGTTGTGTGGGTGTCTATTTTTGTCAGTTAGGTTGACGGTTGGACAAGATGATCTTTAAGGGCCCTTCCAACCTAGAAGATTCTGTGATTCATTGGCTACTGTATGGCTGCCCTTTAAGCAGGATATTAATGAACTACAGAAGCTCATTCCACCCCTCTTTTTTCCAGAAATGTGCTGTACAATAAAATAAGTAGAAATCTAATTTAATTAACTCTTCTTCCCACAGTATTATTGCTTCTTTCTCACTCTTTTCTCAATCCCTTTTATTTTAATTAAGTGTTTCTAATGTAGAAAATGAGTGTGAGGCTGGCAGAGAGGGACTGTGATGGAAACATGCTCAGGTGACAGAGAAGCTTCCTGAGACTCTTCTGCACACCGTTAGAAGGCAAAAATGCAATGCAGACACCTAAGTGCTCCATATATTCCCAGGCTGAGACCTGCAGAGTCCAAACTCCCTCCCCTTGGCCTTGAGAAGGTGAGACACTGCAGGGAATACTTACACTGACTTGGCCCCACTTGAATTCTCATTTTTAGAGGAGACCTCTGACCAGCCAAGCCCTAATGCCTGAGCTCTGCAGAAGAGCACAAAGCTGAAGACTTAACCTGACACATAATATTTCATAACGTTCATTTATCCTTCACTCTGGGTGTCAATTTTCATTGACAGCTGCTTAAGGCAAGAAGTAAAGAGTTTATTTCAGCTGTATTCAATGAAGACCTTGCTTTTTGTCTCATGGGCTCCCAGGCCTCCCACCATCACACCATATTTTATACATGGGCAAGAGGGAGGTAAGATTACAGAAAAGTGGGAACAAGATCTAAGATAAGGACCCAAACAGTGACAATAAAACTAAATGAGGTGACTGTGCCAGTGCAAAGAACATGTGCTTCACTCCAAGGCTGCAGTTCAGTACCTTCATAACAGCACTGCATTAAGATATTCTGACCAACATTAAAATAAATTCAAATACTTTTTTTTTTTTGACAAAATTCTATTACCATGCTTCACCACACAAATCCATAGACCTTTCCATTCTCAAGAGGTCTGGATATAAATGAGGGCTTATGGTAAAATCCCACACATCTATACAGACGCCATCATATCTGTTTTGATATTCTAACAAATGTTCTTCCCTTACAGTGCAGGAAAGACACATGGTGAGGAACTTGTATAGAGCATATGGTGCAGAAATAGCAAGCTGATACGTCTTCAACAGCTTTTGACAGTGGTAAAAGATCAATTATTGCACCATAAATATTAAAAAGTTCCTCCAGCCTTTTTCTGGAATGAATGTATATTTAAACATCAGTGTTTCCCTTTAATAGCAGCCAATTTGCCTCAGAATCTGAAAGTTATGCAGCTCCACAAAGTTAAATTAAATACTCGATTGCTGTATGTTTAAATCTCCAGCTGCTAAAGAACAGGCCTAGCGTTTACAGCACAAACTCCTGAAGCCATATAAGGTGCAGACAACCTGAAAATGGCCCCTGACCCATTGTAAAAACTGAAGGATAAAATTACATTGCCATTGGTTTCCTTTCCCTTTCCTGTGCTTACAAGGGTTTACAGCAAAAATCCCAAAGATACTCCTGGAAAGTATTAGGCAAGAGAGCCTGATCTCCCAAATTGGCTACTGGGCCAGCTGAGGTGCGTAAGTGCAATGGGTTTTATTCTCTGAATTTGTTGATGCATTACATTTCTGCCTTGGATTAATATACATACGTGTGTGTGTGTGTGTATATACAGACTCACACTTTTACTAGCCTTAATTTTAGTCATGAAGAAAACTGGCAGCCCCCTTTCCCTCTGCAGAAAGTCACTGAGGTTAAACAATGCTGATATAGGTTTCCTACTAAGATGAATACTATACGTGGCATTTTTATGGAGATCTGATGACAGAACCACAAGTAATGACACTGGGGTCCAGTTCAAAGCAGCACTAAATGGAAATTGACACTGAGCTGCACATCTTGGGTTTGGATCCAGAGCTATGGTTCTGAAATTATTCATATGGATCCACTGTTATTACTTAAGGGCAAGATACTCCAGTGGCACATCAACGTATTGCTCTGGAAAGCTTCCCATCTAAGGGAAGCATCTTAGCATGCTTTGGCCTTTAAAAAAGTGCTTAACTGCTGACTGCTGTAGGTAAGGCTATTAAAAACTGTATACATTATTTATACCAGCAGGATCATATGGTGGTAGAAGTGAAGGTCAAGGCTCTGTTGTGTACCAATGGACAGAAACTCACTTGCTGTGTGAACAGACAAAACACACAGAGATATGAAAAAGGATACAAAGTATAACGAATTCATGAAAAGCAGAGCGGGGTTTCCTTGCTCCCAGGTCAGTGCATCACCTGCCAGACCAAATCACTGCTCTGCTTCTCACACATTTCAAAACCTGCCCGTATTTGACTCTACATGATCCAGTTTCCTAATATGCATGGCCAGCCCTATACACAGAAAACCACCTCATGCACACGTATTGTTTTCAGTGGCATATTTTTATCTATATTAGTGCTCTATACATGGCCATAAAGTGCTATAGTTGAACTAAAGCCAAGTAGGCTGATTAAAAATATTGTATTAAGAATTAAAAAAAAGCTTAGGTCAAATCGAGCATGAAATGAAGAGAAATCACACTTCCATATATAAAATGCCACACGTATCACTGATCCATACTCTTCTCACATGGGAATAGCCTATTTTCCTCTCTTAACTGTTCTAGCTGGAAAGACACAACTTGTCTTCAGGTCTTGTCCCCTCTCCCTTTTCCCCCCATACCTTCCCCCTTTACGCTAATCAAAGTTCTTCAGCCTACCTCATTTTCTGCCACATCCAAGGTGCAGTGCTCCAGGTCATGGCTATTGTTGATCAGCTTGATTGTCCTAGCTTGGATGAATAAATTTAGATTCCTCTTTTCTCTGTGCCATTTTGAGTATGGATCATTAGACAGCACAGGCACTATAGCTGTTGTTGGCCTTTGCATCATATCACTTAATGGCAGCCTTGCCCAGCAGCCTTAAGTGTTCTCCTTCGTAGCAATCGTACTTATCTTGGTTGGAAATGCCACTCTGAAGTTAGATCCATCTGCTCCTAAGCGTCCTTAGCTCTGCAGCCTTCTGTTCTTACCTTCAGGTCAGGCATGAGCCAAGGTTCAAATATGTCCTAGCAGGCTGCGATGATAGCAATTTGTACTGGTTTTTAATATCTTCAGCCAAACCTGCCAGGAAAATATACCTGCAGGGCAAAGTCAGAGAGCACATGGTTAAAGACAAAACTACAGCAATCAGTAGCAGGTGGAGTAAGCTAAACAAAAAGAAATTATGACAAAAAGTTAAAAATCGTAATGGTGCCCTTGGGAATACAGTGGCATGAAAAAACAAAGTTTATAGCCTCCTTCCACATCTAACACATGTTGTCTACACCATTGCTATTAAACGGCCCTTTCATTGCACAAAGCACAATGCATGCTGGAAAGGACACCATCTGACTGATGGGCAGATCAGCAGAAGAGAAGAGAAGAGAAGAGAATCAAGCCAGTGATTGTCAACCTGCTCCAACCTGGGATAACTTCTCCATGAAGAGACTACTCACGGCTGGTTAGGGTTCAGGCAGCCCAAAGGTGAGAAGGGTGTTTGTAGCTAACCTTCAGCAAAGGAGCGCTTGTAGCAACTATGGCAGGCTATAAAAGAAGCCCTCCCATAGATACAAAAGCAAGAAACTGAATATTGTCGGGGAGATAGAAGAAAGGAGAAGTCCCCAACCACATTCAGAATAGCAAGAGAAGAGCCTGGAGGCAGGGATCAAATATGGTATTTGTGAAGCTGCCTGGGACCATGCGTGTCTGAGCCTAAGTCTATTATAAGAGACCCTTAGATGAATTTTTATTTCTTCAAAACTAGGCACTTTTCCCCCTTCTCTAACATTTGTGTAATTTTTAAAAATGTTTATGCTTGTCTAACTCTGGGTAATTTATTTCTGCAATTTGGCTTTGCCTCAGTCCTAAGGGTATTTTTTTGTTTGTTTGGGATTTTTAAAGAGGATTTTGTGCTCACAAAATATCCCAAATTGACAACTCCAGGAAATAAAAGCTCCCATTGAGCCAAGTGCCTGTGTCAGCCATGACAAGGCATGTACCCTGCACTGTGTCCCCTCTGCTTCCCAAGATGAGCCACAACATCCAGCAGGCCATGCTGTTTTCTGGTGTAGCAGACTACTGCTTCACTGGCAGAAGCTGTAGTCTACAAAGCGACTAACAGTTCCAAGGAAAACAAACGGAGACTAATCACCCTGAACTGACATCCCAACCGGTAGGCATGCTAACTGGCAACTATGACCCAAAAATCCAGAGGTGGAAAACATGTCACAAGTTTTGATGTAAATCAGACAGATCCCATGTTGGTTAATCACTTGCTATCATCTGTTAGCAACACTGATTAAACTTCAACGTAGTTCAGCTTCCTTCATAGTTAGCTACAATGCAATGGGAAGGGAACAGAAGAGCTCACAAAGCGGAGCAGATTCGGGGTTCAGGGCTGAATACACTCTAGTTGGTGTTAGCCACCAGGTTTTATAAGATCAGCTAAGAAGTAGAGAGAAAGACAACATCAGTTCAGGAGCAATACTTCTTCTTCAACCAAATGTTAACCACCATTGAGTTTTATACCCTAATATTCTCATGCTATTTCATATCACTTCACACTGCTATAATTTTAAGTTCATTTTCTTTACCAGTTTGGATACCTTCTTCATTACAATGTCCTTTACACATTGTTCCATAGAAGCAGTTCTCTCTTTATAAAAACACAGCCATAACCTGAGTCTTTCTGGTTCCATAGTTTTATTTCACACAAGTGTCTGCTTTGAGAGATGCATATTTCATGCCTTAATTTCAACAACAAAATATCTATGCACTTCCTTTGTGGTTTATTAATCACAGACTAGTACTTCCAATCCAAAGATTATCCCAAATCATGTGATACCTGCACACAGGTGTATAAAATAATAGGACTTCTAACAAGTTAATCTCTGATTATATCTGTTGCTAAACTTGGCTACTATACAGAATCACTACTAAGTGTTTCTGTCTGTACTGTATGTGTTTTTATTGCTAAAGCTGAGGAAATAGCAGGTAGCTCTAACCGTGCAGCATGCAAAGCAATGCCTCTATACAGTGGCCTTGTTGGGACTGGGGTCCAGGCCTAGGAAGCTGATGGACAGAGTCAAGGAAATTCTTTCATAAGGTAGGCAGACATACAGGAAGAATTTTTCTTCAGGACATGCCCACTGTATCTAAAGAAATTAACTGCAAGACCTGATGGAAAACATGTGCTCTGAAATTTATTTTAGACTTCGAGCCGTTTTTGATCCAATTTAAGAGTGAAGAATTGTGACGTTCATCAATGGCCCTCTTCTACTGGGCCATTGTCTTTTAAAACAGCATAGCACAGGGAGGGGACCAACTTCTCAGATGGATGAGCCACAAGAACATGTCAATACCTTAAATCCCACCCAGCGAACTCTAGACAAGCCACACAACTCATGGGCCATTAGCTTATGCATCAACCCAAGAGCTCTGTTACCTATGTGGATACTAATCCAGGTTAGATACCTGTGGGAACTCAGGATGCAAAGTGGCAGTGCTCTGATCAGTGCAAACCCAAAGACACTGAGTGTCTCAAGAGCCCCTACTCACAAGAGAAACAGGGCATGTACATCTTCAAATGAGAATGAGATCGGGGAGGGGAAATTGTTGGTTTTCTTGGCTGTTTTGAGTGGGTTTTTTGCTGACTCCAGCAAAAGTATGCCCACTATAGTGTTTAGAAGGGCGGAGAGCTTACTAACACAGTGTCACACTGTCATTGGCTTCAGTTTCTGGACTAACTTAGGCCACAGACCCAAAAGTGAATGCAACAGCAGCATCTCCAAAGAATGATAGCAAGGAGCACATCCAAGGACATGGCTGCAAACCTCTGCACAGATCGAGCAACACCTGCTTAGGAATAGCTACAACAACTCCACACAGCCAACTGCCATATCCTATGGCAAACGTCCATCTTTCACAGCAGGGCAGAGAGAAATCTTGCCATATTTAGTCATTTCCCCAGCCTCCCAACTACACTGCAGGATTACCTACATGAAGTTCCAGTCAACTAGCTCTTACACCTTGCACGCTGCCAGCCTCTGGCATTGGCTCAAACAAAAAGGAAACCGAGGTGAAGTAATCAGTCTTCTAGTGTCTCAAAACTGTTTTGCACGGCTATGTAACTTCCTAGAAATACTCACTGCTGAAAGTATTGAAAGAGTTCTTTTGTTGAAAAACACTACTTTGATCAAGATGATTTATGTAATTTCAATTGTGGCATAACTACCAACTTTAGCAAATTGGAAAAAAATGGACAAGTCCCCCTTTTTATTTGGAAAAATTAATTCCTCATTTCGTATAATTTACAGTACTCAAAAAGTCATGGTTTCCAGAATATGAGGTGTCCTATAACAGTAAATGAAATATTTTTATTTCATGAGGTGGATCATCAGCAGTAATTTTTCAAACACCTTATCAAGATTACATTGTCTCCTCTTGGGAAGAGACTGACACAATTAGTGTAGCAGTAACAGTGGCAACGTTGGATAACAAATAACAAAATGAAAAAGGAAAACAGAATCACATGCAAAATAATATGTTATAACTGCCTCTCAATTATTTTTTTTTATTTTGGTGGTGAGCTGTTGCCTTTGGCATACAATACAGGCCAGGCAGTTGATGATGAGTCATGGCAGTGGGGATGGGGAGGCTGGAACTGGAATTCTTCAGTAATTTACAACAACTTAAGTCAACCTGGCACTACCTGCCAACCTGTGAACAGTTTTCCTGCTTTTTGTGATGGGCAAGCATATCTCTCATTAAAGATTGATGATCATAATTTTTATATTCACAACCATCCAGCCATTGTAATTAACATTGCATGAGCCAAACCAAGCATCATATCAGGATGTTCTCTGGGTGTTTATATTGTTTTGGGTTTTGATTTTGGTGTGGGGGTTTGGGGAGGGGGGGTGTTGTTGGTTTTTTTTCTAAATGAGCTGTGCAAGCGTGTCCAGGAAAGTAAGGAATTAAAATCTCTGCCTTGAACCAGTCAGGTGAAGTGTAACACCCATCTGTTTCAGAAGTTTTAACCTCAGGGCTACAGTTCCTGACCTTCCCTCTGGCTCCAGCTGCATTAAGTGCCAGACCGCACACTTCAGGTGGGCACAAGTGGAGATGATAATATCATGGAAATCAGACTTTGTACATTCCCTAGTGAGGACAGGGCAACACCTACATAAACGAAAGCAGAACTCTGTGTGTGCACCACAATCCTCAATTCTTAAAGGAGTCTAAAATGTCAATGGAAATATCAGAGCAAACAATAGAAAGCAAAGAAGATGAACCTGTTGCTTCGATAAGAACAAGTCAAGTCCCACAGGAAAGAAAATTTCCTGAAAGTAGAGTAGGTTTGAAAGCAATACTAATACTAATCCTAAAAATGGCACACAATGAGGTAGAATGAAACTTCCCATAGAAACCAATTTAATCCAAAATATTCTCTATCAATGAAGCCAAAATAACTTCTTCAAAACAGGTTCGACTGACTTTGTATAATCCAAAGAGAAGATAAGAGATGATTAAAGCCAGGCTGCAATTAAATGCAGAGGTGTAGTCAGGGCCAACAGAAAGCAAGGACCATGGCAAGCCAGGGTGACACTTGAGAGTGTATTTAGAGGATGCACCTAGATTCAGGAAACCAGAGCTCCTTAACCACAAAAAGGGGTCCTGAATGACAAACGGGCAAGACCAGAGCCAGCAAGAGTAGCAACCTGCATAAATAGGGGAGGATACAGAGCAGGGCAGCCTCAGGCACCAGTGGCACTGCCTTGACACATACCCAGCAGATACCAGGAACCTGTAGGCCCACAGCTCAGAGCACATCGTGTAGAGCAAGCCCCACATCATCAGACCCCAAACTACTCCTGCCTGTTTCATGGCTTCTGTCAGCAGTGGCGATACTGAAAAAGATAAATGCATTTTGCCCAAAAGCAGTGTGGGCCAAGGGGAATAAATTTACAGTGACATATTTCAGCATTTCCAAAATTATATTTTGCCAGGATATCCAGTTCACAGACGTGTCAAAATATTTGGTAACAGCCTGATTCAAACTGACACAAAATATAATTAAAAAAAAAAAAGTTGTAAAACAAAATGGAAAATATGCCTTTTGGCCAACTCTAACTGATAGCCCAGTGTCAGCTCAAAAAAACTAGGCATGTGTTACTCCTTTCTATTTTTCCCTTATTACATCGTACAACTGTAAGGACAAGGGGGTAGCTGACCCCTATTTTCAATCAGTAGAATTAGCAGTCAATCAGTCAAGTTCTTTTCTAACATCATTGCAAAAAATGCAAAAGGTTCATATTTATTTTACAGTTTTACAGCAGCTAGGCTACCTTTAGAGATTTATGTCTTGCTTTCGTGCTTTACAGCACTCCTTGAAACATTAGTAATATCAGCAAGGCAGAAACAATAAAATGCCAGGACCCTTTACCACATACAACTCTTTCTGACACCAAATCAAGTTTCTCAAGTGAAATATAGATTGAAGAAAGAAGAGGCGTGAGGAGAGGAATCAAATTCATCTCAGTTACACTCATGCCACTGATGTCAATACATTACATCCCTACCAGCCTAAAACAAGTGTTTCTTCTGAAAGGTGCAAGAGTACAGCTTTGGATCTGAAACTAGACTGACACAGAGGTTCCACATCTATTTTTAACATTACACAGTCTTATACTTTCTACCTCTGAATCAGCCTTTTTTTTTTTTTTAAAATAATACTTTCTATTCTGCTGTTCAAAGCCACCTAAAATAAGATTTAATAAGACTGTACAAAATGTGCATGGGGGAGGAATAACAGACTGATTTTAATCCTATTAGTAGTCAATGAAAAGATTCTATATGAAAGACTACAGATAACCTAATATTCTTTTCAGTCTCTGTCTCCAATTCCCCGGATCTTGTGGGAGAATTAAATGTGAATTACAGCCATAGTCTGGTGATCGCACTAGATATTTATTTCCCAGACACTGTTGGAAAGAGACATTTACTTAAGCAGACTTTACTTCTGTGGACTTCTGAGCACCAAGTTGCACCAAGAAAAGACCTTCTCCTCACTCAACCTATGATACTTCATGTCATTCTGACTATACTAAGAGCACTTAACATGAACACACCTCGTAGCCTCTGACATGCTATCAAAGAAGGGGAAAATACCTTAGTACAATTGAGAATTGAATTCACAGTGTATTAAAACAAACAAGAATGAAATCAAACTGCCCTCGGAAGAATGACTTATATAAAATGCCTAACGGACAGAATTCAAACATTACTCAGGGTGTTGTTTGAATGCCATGACGTACGTGCCAATCTCCATCCTTCATGATGGACCAGCAGCAAAATATTTACCATATTGCCCCTCTTGAAGATTTCTGCTTGCTGCCAAGAAGAATTTTAAGGCTTTTCCCTGTTATGCTGTCCTGGACAGCTGTCAAACAGGGGCCACCTCCTGCCAATAAGGCTGTCCAAAAGGATACACCAGTCAAAGCATTTTGTCCTTAGCTCACACTGCCACTTACTGCCTAGTGCTGTCCAGTTACTTGCTCTTGCAAATCCCTTTTTATACTCAAATCACTTTTTCCCTAACACACAGAAGTTCAGGGGGACCATAGCTCAGTCTGCCTCCAAAGGATACATTTATTAAGACTTTTTTTTTTTTTTTTATTATTTAACTAACACCTACGTTAAAAGTTACCGGTTATCTATAGCCAATAATCTCATGGAAATGGGGCCCCAGCCTTCCAGGAATGGTGCCTTCCAAACACTGAAATTATGAGTTTATAATGCAGAATGAGATCTGAAACACAAAACCTGCTGTCCACAGGAGGCTCTTCTGTGCCCCATCTGAAGGGCTGATGCACAGCTCCAACATGTTGCATGTGTCATGAGGCCAACTGAGTCCCCAGCTTCAGGGGATATTTTACTGTTGAGTAAGGTTCACAACTGAACATTCTCCCCCAACCCAGAATATCTGACCAAAAGCCTGCCTCTCACATGTCCAACTGCCATGTTGATCAAGTGATAATGAACAACAGCACTTGGTTGTTGATGGAGGCACATTCTAGTTGGGCTATTGTGTGCCTATCCCCTAGGCAGGCATCCTATCACACATGCAGGACAGGTTAGAGGATGGTAGTGTTTAGGAAGAGACGTGTTGGCCGCCATGTAGAAGTACCCCACTACATGATTAACTGCAGTCACCAGGCAGGCTCCAGTAACACATTTTTCACACTGAACAAGCTGTGAGCCTGGCCCCACGTGCTGCCTTATGGCCAAGCCTTTCTACAAACTGAGAAACTCACACAAAAGTGAGCAGTTCTGATACTTGGGGCAAGGACTGACCATATAGACTATTCCCAAGAGGCTTCACTTTGAAGCCATGCATATCTAGAAATTAGACTTTGCCTACTCTCTGTGCAGTGAAGATTGAGAGATCACAGACAGCGTGCATTGCTTTTTAGAGATCATCAGTGACAGTGATTTATGCTTTAATAGCAAATTCCCCATGAGTGCTTAATAATACAGATTAAGCCCTAATAAATGTGTTTCCTGCAGGTTTAAGTGACTAACTCTATGATCTATTAGACTTGTCTCATAATACATACAATTTTTCTTAGTAACCATGGAAATTTCTAAAGAATTGGCAGCATCTGTGCCTGGAGTATTAGAGAAACCTATTTTTTTACTGGAGAAATTTCATACAAATTAATTCTAGTCTTGGATATAAAATGCTAAAATTCATATTCTCTGTGAATATCTATTAGAAATACCCAAAACAAACACTTATACTCATTAAGAAAATTAAACTGTTGAATACTCCTCAAACATTATAATGAATCATGTCAGGTTGCAGTTTCACACTTTATTTTCTAGCTATTTTATCTGTTCTAGTTATACATTCATAGCACATAATATATTCTGTGTTATTCCTCACAGTTCCTGATACTTTTATGTGTTGATCACTAAAGGAAAGTTTTAACATACGGCTGCTTTTAGTTAGCATCTGTCAGAGGTCCAAAAGATTAATTTGGTGCTGAGTAGCAGGTCCAAACTTCACAAAGCTCCACTAATTTTTTGATCAGTCTGGAGCAAAAGCATATTTAAGAGTCTCTCTGACAGCTAGAGGGAGGGAAATAATCACTTTGAATGAAAAATCTGAATTCACTCAACTGGTAATGAAATTGCACTGAATATTGATTCAGGGCTCTAATAAGCTCAGAAGTTCAAAGCAACCACTGGAAGGCAAATATTTCCCCCTCTTCCTTCAATGCTACAAGTCTGTAGCACTACCACAAGGTAGGATTTAACTTCGTTCTAAATATATAGGATTATAAAAAAGTTCTGAAAGCAGTCCTGCAATCTCTCTCTCTGTTCCCCTCCTCTCCCCTCCTGCCCCGCATTTGTAAGCTGACAAATTTAACATCAACTAAATTTCAACCCAGAGCAGTGCTTTACAGTGATTTACATCTAAATGAATAGGTTTCTGTCTCCCTTTGGTTTTCAGAAAGTATGCAATTGGCATATTTTTTTTTTACTAAACTAGATTAATCTGAGATTAATGTTCAGCTGAAACTCATCCTTCACTCCTCCCAACCAAGCCAGAGACATTAATGCTAATGTCAGGAGTCAGCTTTGCTGAGGATTTCAGACACCACAGCACTGGAGGAGGGTTACTCATGAACAGCAGAAAGGGATCTCTTCATGGTTTTGTAAATCACTTATCAAACTGTGTTTCCCCAGCAAATAGTGGGACTGGCTGCAAGGGAAGGGAAAGGGACTTTTGGTGAGAGTTTTGCCTAATTAAGGAGTTACACGTGTGACATAATGATCAGAGGAGGGTTTCTAGTGGCTTGCTTTCCAGGCTGTAACTCGCAAGAGATGAGAGAGCACGATGCCTCTGTTTGCGTGAACTCTGGAGACTTCCTGGTGGCAGCGAGGAGACTGCCCTTATATCTGCTCAGACAACTGCCATTTGTTGCACGCAGCCTCACATCCTGCACGTGGGATGACAGACAAGGATTCCATGCACTTAAAACTGAACTGACCACCTATGAGCAGTGCTGCCAACAGGGAAGCACATGAGACTGTGGAGGTCAAGGTTATGTTGGTGACCAGGCAAAGCACATTGCTTCCTGATAATTCTCTACCTGTGAAATAGGCATGAAGTCCATTGCAAAGCACTGATGAAAACTCCAGGCACCACTTCAGAGTCTTCTGTTGCAGTTACATGCCATGCTGACAGTTCACAGACTGTGAACTGATGTCAGGCTGCCTCAGCCTTATGCAGCCTGTGCTCCTCACCCCCACACCCTGGTCATCATACAGAGGGGACTTCATGCTGCTTTAGATCTGCTGCTTATTTAGTAGAGTGTGCATTTCGGGCCATCACTGCTTGAAGTCAAATTATCCTTATCTTTTACCAACATCACTCCATTCTTCCACTTGTTTGTGACAGATACCAGTCTCAACCTCCCCAGAAGACGCAGACATCTCTCTTCATACCACCCAGAAGCCACTGCTCTGTGTGAGGAGCACAGGTACCACTTTGTAAGCAACAAAGCATGATGGAACTCTTCATATGAGTCTGGTCTCCAGCCACTAGGTGTCAAATAAAAAAGAGCAACACCCTGTGCCTCTAGCATCCTCTTTTCCTCCCACTCTCATGCTCTGTGAGGCTGTCTGCATCTATCATCCAACCAGAAAGTCACTGTCCTAGAAAAAGAGTAGCTGGTGACTGAAGGACACAATGAGACCTTCCCTGACCACACTGAATGTGTGTCTCAGAACGAAGCCTCAGAAATTACTTCTTAGAATATACCAGGTAATTGACAGACAATTTAAAGCTTTTGCCCCCATATCTTCCTTACTCTGACGTGAAAGCTCTATGTGCTAACAATTGCCTCGTTCTCTCTTACAAAGGAAAAATCCTAAAGATTTCAAAGGCAAAACAAGTCCTCTTGTTACAGCTCTGCCCAATCCAGCCAGGTGTGACAAGGTCAGTATTTCAGCAGATCACCTCAGCACAGCGGAATTGCTGACTGTTGCCAGAATGACTTTTTCTCCCCTCTGCCTCCCTTCCTCTCTTGCAGTAAAAAGTCTGAGTGTTTTCAATTGGCAAAATACTAAAACCTGCAGCTCTATCTCTATGGGAGATTCATTATGGCTGTCATTAGATGGGTTTTTATCTTTAGGAAAGAGAGGGGAGAGCAGAAAATATCTGGACTTATGTGCTTCTCATTAGAGCATCATTGTTGCATGTTATAAAAAGCAGGTCAGATTGGCTCTATTATTCTCTTCAGTTGAAATTCAGAAAACAAAACCCACACTAAGTGTGAATAAATGCTCCTTTTTTGTTCTTTAAGAGACTGAACACACACAAAACCACATGTTCTTGACCTAGATCTCTCAAATATCCTTCATACACCTAACAGGTGATAGCATCCAACTTTTCCATCACATTGATCACTTGTATCCATATCTACACACACCTCAAAAAAGGAGAAGAAAGCACACATGATGGGGTGGCACAAATATTTTGTTGGTAGGTTATTCACTGCTAAGAGCTGGCTTGAGGTTCTTTGCAAAGCATCTATTTAAACTCTGCCTACCTGTAGCAGGACTATTTGGTTTCATGGTCACTAAGCTCATGCATGCATGTCTGGTAGGCACATTGTCTACTTTGATGTCTGTGCACAGAATTGTGTGCTTTAACAAAGCATTCAACTACAAAAAAAGTCCAACTATTCCTTACTAGACCACAATCAGCAGAAAGATCAGCAGTAGATGGTTAAAGATCCTCTGTCCCAATGGATTTGGGACTGGGAATTTAGTTTGGCCAATGGTAGTGATTCTGGGCAGGGGACAGGAAGCACCTTCTCACTATGGCATCTTTACTGTCTGAGAAGCTTCAGAGCTGCTGACATGCATGTCCACTCCTGATACCTTCTGTCCTCTCCTGGTAGTCACCATGTTTCATGCTACAGACTTCAAACAAACTCTGGTGATGCAGTGCAGTTACACCTTTAAATCAAGGAGGCATCAGGCTTGACCCTGGCTGCCAGCATCTCCCTCTCTGCACAGCATGACGTACCTCACAGAGCAGCACATGGTTCCCAAGATGTCCATTGTTATAAGTCACAGCCCTTTGTGCATCAAGGATGTCACAGGACAGGACAAATGAGAACAGACTATTGAATTATGTCTTATGTCATGCACTGAAACAGGACAATAATTTTGTAGAAGACACAGCAGGGACTGGGATAAAGGACTGAAAGGGACAATCGGGTTACTGTGACCAATTCCCTGCTGCTACCAGTACCTTGTCACATCTCTTTCTTCACCTAACAAGCACTATCTCAAGAGTAATCAGGCTCTGGGAGGGCTGAGACATTTTTGGGTGCATTGGCCCAAATCCATCAATACTGCATAGCACTTCCATGGCAAATTGACATCTATGGATGTGCCTTGTACCTGGTAAACAGCAGGGCACACAGTCTGCTGCCAACTGCATGTGTTCTCTCTGCATAGATCAATATAGTCATTGGGAATAAATACTTGCCAAATCCCTGTACGCAGCATGAATATCAGGGTGAAAATGAGAAGGGAACATTACACATGTAAACCAGGCAGAAAGTATCCCTCTACGTGTCTGTTAATAGAGAAAAAAAAAATCTTACTGCAAGGACTATCACAGGTGCTGTGGTTTAGCACCAGCTGGTAACTAGGACCACACAGTTGCCTACGCACTTCCCCTGGTTGGGGTGGGGAAGAGAATTGGAAGGGTTGAGATACAGTTTAATAGGTAAAGAAAACAAAGCAAAGCTTTGTTTTGCTCACAAGCAAAGCAAAACAAGAAATTAATTCATCCTTTTGCATAGGCAAGCAGGTGTTCATCCAAGAAAGCAGAGCTTCATCACATGTAATGGCTAGTTCAGAAAACAAATGCTGTAACTCCAAACATGAGTCCCCCTTCCATCTTCTTCCCCCAGCTTTATATACTGAGCATGACATCACATGGCAGGAAATATCCATTTGATCATCTGGCCCAGCTGGGTCTCCCAACTGCTTGTGCACTCCCATACTACTCACTGCGGGTAGTGTGAGGAGCAAAAAAGGCCTTGACTGTTTAGCAACAATCAAAACCACTAGTGCACTGTCAACAGTATTTCTCATCCCAAATCTAAAACACAGCACTACACCAATATTTACTCCATCCCAGCTGAAACCATGACAAGTTAAACCCTACTTGCACTCAATGACTGCATCTTCAAGAGTTACATTTGTCTGGACACTGACCTCGCTTTGTTGCGTCCGCTTTACTTTTTCTTACAGTCTAGTTAGTTTCAGGATCCTGCCTCAGGCTTGAACTCCACAATCAGCAATTTCCAGTCTAAGTATCCTAGCAAAGATTATGGTGCATGGAACTTAGAGCAAGAAAAGACATATGTGGGAAGAGCTCAGGAACCAAACAGTCCTGAAGTTCAGTCTCAGCTCAGATTCATTTTCAGATTTTCTTTTATGATGTCTCATCTGCTATATATTATGAGGGGTGGAGGAATCAATTAATACAAGGCCCAGGATATGGACTAACTGCTCTCTGATCGGAGGCAGCATCTGGCATGTAAAGAACAGTAGTTCCACCTACCAATTTGTAAAGCGCTGATTGAAAGGATAATATCTGAAACAAAAACTAAGCCATGGTGTAAGAGTTGAGCACAGGAAGCAGAGATGTGTGTCTTTGCCATAGCAGGAGTTTTAGTTTTAACTTCTTGAACATTTCATTCTTTGTTACTGCCTTGCTTGAGACAAGCACTTTCTTCTCTGTTTGTCCATCTGCGATTTTGCAGAGAAAACGATCAGCAGCTTTTCTTTCAACACATACTTTTCATGAAACTAACTTCTCTGAATTCTCCTAGCACATACAATGTCCCTGCTGCTGCAAGATAAAATGTGTCACTGCTCCATCTGCTACTCATTTGCTGATAAGTCTGTACGGCAATGTGCTGCTGAGCAGAATATTCCAAAAAAGAAGAAACTGTGCAGTCCAACAGATCTGGCTTTGACAGAGCTAGGGACAGGTCTTATTAATCATTTTGCTGTGCTGCTTACAGTACCTGGTGGGACATTAGAACAGCCTCTCTGATTCAATATTTCATGGTACCATCATGCAGTAGTTAGACAACTCTTCATTTGGTGCAGGAATGGAGAAACAGGCAGCAGGAGGTTCTTGATGCTAAATGATTCCTTATTTCAGTACTGCTCTGATATTCATAGGCAAAAGACTTTTCGTTTTGGGGCAAGGAGTAATGACAATCCAGGTGCAGAAAGTACCCAGTTGTCATCCTCCTCCATATTGTGTTAAAGCAATAGGAGAAGATGCTGAAATTGTAAGATGCACAGTATTGAGGCATTGCTAGCTACTTTGGATTCCTGACCAGTGCCTACTTACCAAGGGGAAGTCTGACCCCATGTTTTGAAGGAAGAAACTACCCCTCAACATCAGCCATCCGGCTGATGGCACGTGGCAAGAGGTGCACCTGTGGTCACACGCAGTGGATACTTCCTACCATGCAGATTCTGTAGGTGACTGGATGGATCTACCACTATTCCAGCAACAGCCAGTGTCCTACTCTCCTTCACAGCCCAGCTCACTGCCCAGCAGTCCTTACTCCATCCTGCTAGTTCTCATCACAGCATCTCACAGCCGAAACATCCCTGGGTGTCCTGAGATGTCTGAACCTACAAAGCCCTAACTCAGACCCAAGCAATGTAAGAAAATCTCCTTCTCTTCAGCGGGCAGACTAGAGAAGCAAAATACATGGTTTTTTTCCATTCAGGTCATTCAAGTCTGACTGACTCTCCAGCCAGCTGCATCTGATCAAAGACTGCTCCATTCCTTAGGGCCTGGGGAGGCCTCTGGTATCCCAAGAGCTCTTAATCTGTTTTTCCCCACAGAGGCAGCAATACTCCAGGACTGTGTCCTCTTTATGTCAAATTAACTGGAAGCCACACATTTGAAAAAAGTTTCCCAGTAGCCATGTTGGTTTAAGTATATTTTTAAAATTTAAAAACAAAAGTGTCAGTCAATCTCTAAAACATAAATGTTATTCTATTTTTCAAAATAATTGAGGGGAGGAAATGATGAGTATTTGCATTTCATTTTCATTTTTCAAACCAGCTGCAATCAAAGAAATGCCTGACCTCTATTGAATTACAATCTGCCTTTGAACTCTTAATGTACTGCTCTTTCCTGCACTTTACATAAATAATGTTGTTATAGTACATGCCCAGTCACAAAAGATACACCGACAGACAGATACAAGAAAAGTGAAGAATCTGAAAGCAAGGTGATAAGATTTTCAAGGCAGAAACACATTTTTCTACTTATCATTGCCCGAGGATAACACTATTTGAAGCACAAAGACATGCAGCTACCCGTGTTTGATGAAAAGGTTACAAAAAAAAGAAGAAATTATGACATCTTCCCCCACCTCTTCTGATTTCAGTCAGAGGAGAAACCAAATATACCTAAAGGGGAAGCAAGGCAGCTGCCTTAAGATACTTTCTGAAATACCAGAGTTTTTGCTGAACAACTATGTGGTGAAGTTATAATCCAGGTTGAAGTTGATAACAAAGGATACTTAAATTCAAAAAGTCAGGTTTCTAAGACACATGGTAAAGAAAAGCCCTAAAGGGGAATTGTCAAAGAGAAGCTATTACAGTATACTAGAATTTCATTACAAACCCAATGATCTGACAAAGGTCCTCACCATCCCTCACCAATAGAGAATTGTGAATAACTCATCTTTTTAGATCAGTGGTTCAGCTGGGGAGAGAAAAAATACTTTAGGTAGGCCTGAAGCAATTTACTTTAAAAACGTATTTTTATATATTCTCACAGATATATAAACGTGTATGTGTAACATTCAATAAATGGTAACAATTTGTTTTGGCTTGGACTACTAGTTGCACCCCAAATTATTTTCTTTCACTTTGCAGCATTTCAAATAACACAAAAGTAGAAGTCACAGCTGAACACTAATGCAAAACCAGCAAGGTATCATATCTGCTAATTCAGCTAGGGAAAGAAAAAAATCTAGAAAGAAATGAAAAATCTGGAGAGACATCCTTCTTCTACCAGCTCAAAACAGGGTTTCAAATCTGTTTATCAGGACGGTTTTTTAAGCACCGAGATCTCTCTGGACCAACTCAGTCCTGTTGAAATTGGTCCACTTTGTAATCAATACCAGAAGTCATTCCCCAAGTCTGCAAATATTTTTTTTTAAGAACAGTCAGTCATTATATGCCTGATTATATGCAACCTTCTATTGCAGCTGTTCTTCTCTTTATGAAACATTTATATACTTCTTAGAGGTAGGATGCATGGTGACTTCATAGCTCAGAAGTTCAAAATTCACATGGCATACAAGAACCATCCAAGTTACTTTACCATTGCTATAGTAAACATCAGGCTTGAAAAACTGGGCCTAATTCTAATCAGAGTATTTCCTTAATTAAATTTAACTTGATTCAAAGCAAAATATCTCTGGATAAATCCTGCCCTTTTGGCCCCACTGCTGTCACTGTACATGGAGTTGCTGCAGGACATACAAAGGAATCTCCATCTTGATCCAGAATAAGAACCACAAGCCTGTTCTGCAGGGCCTTGCCATTGCAAAAGTGACCTTGGCCACAGCTGGAAGTTTAGCTATACCCTCCTGTGAGGATTGATATCATAAAGTTAGTCTCCTTGTCCTAGATCTCATGACTACCTCACTATGCTGCTTCCAGCTCTTCTACAGTCATATTGTGATTTAACTGGCTGGTCCTCCAAACCCTCCAAGCAGCAAAAAAATCTAGCAGCAAGTACCTGAAAACTTAAAGACCCCATAACAAGGCAAGAGACAAGGCCAACCCTGCTACATGGAATGCACCAGGGCAAGCATATAAAGCTGTTCTGCAAGTCCTAATTGCTCATTACAAAGATGGAAAGGAGAGCAGGATGGCTGCAAGAAGCGATCTGTTGTTATTGTTCCTCCAAGCAATCACCCTTAGTCTTACCCGTAGTCAGCAGTTACCACACCAGCCTCACCCCCTGTGACACTCCCTTGGGAACTCACATACCAAACCGCACTTTCAGCCACTTCTGAAAAACTGCAGATGGAAGCAAATTTTGTTGGCTGGCCACTTAGTGGTTTTTTACAGAGAAGGGATATTTTGTAAAAGGAAGTCTTTCAAAAGTAGGAGAAATGAAGGGTATTTATAAAAATAACCAGAATCCTTCCCCAAGACATTTTGAATAAGACATTCCCAACACCCTTAAGGTTCAATGTCAGCAATGCAAGGGTCAATGAAGCATTGAAAAGGCACATCCCTCTCCATAATTAAAGGGTAACTTCATTTCTGATTACTTCAGCAGAGTGTATGTGATTAACACAATATCCAGAGAACTACACACACTTATAACACCCCAGAAGAATCAAGCACTGACAAGGTGGAATGTAGGTGAAGGAATTTCAACCAAATGTTGAAAGGATGGAAAGGCTACTGGCAACTGGAAGCAAGGTTATACAGTGAGAAATATTGGCAACAGTAAAAATCAGCGATAATACTAACTTGCCAATAGAGCCAAAAGCATTTTAGATTGTGTTTGTGTTTTTGCACCAGCTAGTGAATCCCTTGGTTTGAATATTGTTTCCCCCACGTTCAGCACGGGCTATTTTTTTCTTCTCCCCATCCTCAATCACAATTTCTGGAGAAAGGCCTAATCAGTCTCTGCTGTCTTTCAAAACCCATTGTCACATACAGACATCTCAATGATTGGGATTTATAGCAAAGAAACACCTCATGAAGAACAAGATGGGCTTCTAAGTAATAAGGCGGAGATGCCATGCTTTAACAGTTTTTTTTTAAGAACCATATACAACAAACAGCAGCCCAGGCACAGATCTGAGGCCAGCTCCATAGGTTACTATTGATATCAGGAGCACTTCACTCACTTTATCAGAAGCCAGGCATAAATTTGGGATATCTCTCTAAAAAAATACTGATGAACAGTTGTTTTCACTCTGAAAGATAGTAGTAAGGTCTTGTTTTACTCAACTGATGAACAATCCCATCCAAGAACTTCCCCAGAAAAAGGTAACATGTCTAAGTGCAGGTTCTGTTCTCTCAGATATTACAAGCCCAGGACAGTGAGAGTTCATCTCCACCAAGCCTGAGAACATTCCCTGCTTGACAGTACTGAGGATCCTGTTTGCTTGCCTGCTTGCAAGTTTGCAGGCCTGTTTGCCTGCACTGTCCCAACCTCTGCCAGAGCTGGGCAAGGGGAAACCATTTCAACCAGCTCTATAGCCTGTCCCTGAAGACTTCCTGTCCCAGCAGTGAAAAACCTGTCTCCTAGCAGTGGCACTGCATTCACAGAAAACCTTCTTTCTCCTTCCTCCCCACCCACGAACCCACCAGTCTTTCTAAAACTTCAAATTCTCATCTTGTCCTCCATCAGATCTGTAAGAGCTTTACAAATCCAAGAGATAAACTTGCTTTTATACCCAATACAGTTGGGTCACAAATCTCACAAGCCCACTCTCAAGTCTATTTGTTCCTCATCCTCCCCAGCTGGGATACATTGATCTGCTAATCTTTCAAGCTTGCAGCAGCCAAGGCAACACAACTGTACTTTCATCTAATTTATCATGCTCCTTTTGCCTTAGCCACAGCTTATATCAGCTTTCTTGCTTCCTTCCTGCTCTGTCCCTTGGGTCCTTGAGCCAATGTCCTGGTCCTACAGGGTCTCATCAGCTTAGTAACTTTAAAGCAAAAGGATTCTGTTCTTGTAGGTTTTGCTGGAGGCCTCCCTGAGAACCCGTACTGACAAAGGAAATTCCAGTCATGGCACGGACCTTCAGCTTAAATCAAGGAGAACAGCCAGGTTGAATTAGCAACATGTTCTTTCCATACTAAACACACATTCCAGCAGGAACAGCTATGGTTCATGTCTCGATTTCAACCCCAGAAAGATTTCCAGCTCACCTGCCACACATCCACACATTCCTATCAGAACCACTGAGCCATGTGCTGAGGTGTGCAGAATACACTGAAGTCGTCTTTTGGGAAGCCTCAACTTGCCCTCTAGGGCAACCACATGTCTGAACATTCAAAGCTCAGGCATCACTGTAACTTCGGTACAATTTCTCTGCTCTTTCATGTCAGTAGGGCTGTCAGGCCTCAAATTTTGATTGCTCCGCTGGCAGAGCATCTCTGTTCAAGAGAAATGCCTGCATGCTGATGCTACATGAAAACATCACACATGCCCTAATGCAAGCCATGGGCTGGAGAGTCAGGGTGTACTTGTGGAGCTGAAATGGCCAGTGCTCCAGCAGGAGCTTTGTGCCACAGAGCAGGCAGAGGGGTCACTGTCTGCTCTGCTTGCTTCCTGCCCTAGGCTTCCTGCCCTAGGCACATTGTGCCCATGCCTGGGGCCAGAACTTAGCAAGCCCCTTCCAGGTCTGGTCCTGTTCCTCCCTTCTCACAGACTTGTAAAGAAGTGAAATCTCAGCTGTCGAGGGGTTGGCGAGAGGAGCAGGGTTTCTAGGTGAGAAGAACAGGCCAAATGCTCTCTTTCCACCACCCTCCAATGTGCCAGCTTCACAAACCTGCTGACAGTCCTTGAGAGCTGATGACATTTTTCAAAACATTGACAAAAATAGACAAGCACTTCCCCCACCACTGAAAAACTCATCAACTATTTCTACAAAGCCCTTCTGCTCTCCACTCTGACCACCTTCACAGCCGGCTCTTCTGTATCAAAACATTTACATAGACTCATCCCATTCCATAGTAAAAAACCTGTCTTCTAGGGAGCAGCTAACACCCCAACCCATTAAGAGATGCTTCACATTAATGGCACCTTCCATATATTGTAAATTCTGGTCCTGTCCAGGAACTTCTAGCGACTCCCTATGAAAGGATTTGCTTGAGTGAGAGTTTAATGCAAGGATTAAACATAATGTAAATGAAGCCATTAGTATCTGTAACTAACACTGGAAATAAATTGAAGTGCTCATTGAGCTCATAATTTCAAATTAAAAGGAAAAATAAGCACAATTTTAAAAACATAATTCATAACTCATTGCTTATATCTTGTCTTGCTGTTAATTTTTTTTTACATCCATTTCAGCTTAGCCACACTAATAAATCAACTTATTTCTGTAACGTAAGTACATACACTTGGTCTATATATAGTGTGATTTGGCAATATGCAATAAATTGAACTGAATAAGCATAATACCATTATTTTTTTCTTTTTAAAGATATATTTATTTCCACACTTCTTGTACTGAACATTTAAAACCTATAATTAAGCCTCTGTTGGATGTAAAAGTACCAAGATATTTGTTCTAGAGGGGCAATCCATGCACTTCACATAAGCAGGGATTAATATGTCCGTTATGAGCCATTAGTTGGCCTGGGAATAGACTTGCAAGATGGGATGCATTTTGGCTC
>BJBW01008084.1:287-11668 GCA_004320125.1 Scolopax mira
TCACAAAGGCCGGCAACAACAGAACAAGGGCTAATGGGTATAAACTGGAGAACAGCAGGTTTACATTAAACATTAGGAACAAGTTCTTTACTATGAGGGTGGTGGACCACTGGAACAGGTTGCCCAGGGAGATGGTTGAGGCCCCTTTCCTGGAGACATTCAAGGTGAGGCTCGACGAGGCCCTGGGCAACCTGGTCTAGTTGGAGGTGTCCCTGTGAGTGCAGGGGAATCGGACTAGATGACCTTTGAAGGTCCCTTCCGGCCCAGATGATTCAATGATTCTATGATTCTATGATTCTATGATATACATGTACATGTATACATACACACACTTTTAAAATGGTCTTATTTATTTTCTGGACTTTTATGTTTGTATTTTTTTTCTTTGTGTTTAGCAGCTGTATTTAATGACAGAATAGTATAAATTAGATATTTAATATCATGTATTCAGTTTTACAATATTTGCATTACCATGTCTGTATTTTTTTGAATTTCAATAAAAGATTATTGCAGAAAAAAAGATTTTTACATAAGTTTTAAAACACCTGATATTTTTCTGTCTTCATCTTCTCAAGTTTTATTTGTCTGATTTTACACTTAAACCTCAATAGCTAAGAAAACAAGACAGTAATTGGAGAAATAGACAAACATTAATAACTCAATTTCACCATTTGATAAAAATCCAATTTACAACAACAAAAAGTGATCTGTTTGGAAACATAAATTGTGTAAATTAGTAGTGGTGCCTTTACATGACACTGCATAAGAAGCAAAAATTACTGAACAATACAAGTCTATTAAATAGTGTGTAACACAAACAAGACAATACCTAGCATGTCATGTCTTGTAGGTTAACAAAATTTGAAGACAGAAGAAAAACCCTATTATTTCTTCCTTTCTGGCAAAGTGGGATTGTTCCCCACAGTATAATTTTCTAGTGGTTTTCCCAGTCTCATTTTAAATTATTCTAACAATGGGATTTCCACTACTTCCCTTAAGAAGCGTAACCATAGATGACAATTTGACATTCACATTACACTCTAGTCCCTAGATGACACAGTTCAATGTAATGTGACATAAGATTTATTGTGATGGACGCCAACATTTGACAGGCTCCAGTACAATGTAATGTGCTGGGAATGTGTGATTTAAGCAATGTTTAACAAACCTGCTATAGCTATAAACTAAAGGTAGTTGAAAATCTTTTGAAAATAAAATAAAATATAATAAAGTAAAATAAAATAAATAAATAAATAAATAAAATAAAATAAAATAAAATAAAATAAAATAAATTAGTCCTTAAGCATTAATTTTGCATACAGTACATTGATAGATATTGACAAACACTCCTGTTCTTATATACATTTGGTCTGCTATGATCTGAACAGCATGCATAGAAGATCCAAAAATTAAATATTAAACTTTTGAATGTTAAGAGACTAAGGACTGGATTGTGAAACATGTTTAACCTCAGAGATATAAATAACGATCTAACAGCTTTTTCAGAAGATGTCTACATGTCTAACTGCATATTCAGGTGTTCACTGACTTTAAAAATCCAGGTCTTCAATGTTAATGGCAGGTATTTGTACATGTTTTAACTTCTGGCTGTACAAATCTTTATGTCAGCACTAGGAAGAGAATGGAGAGATCGAGAAACAAGTCATTTAATGTCTGACAGTAATGCTGGTATGGTATTAGCGCTGATTGGTGGATTTAGACGTGATCATATTGTAAACAAACACTACAAGCAAACAACAGATAGGTAAGCAAGAGGAACTGAGCAGTCAGAAAACTAGTGGAGAGAAAACAGAGGAATGTGGTCGGCACAAGTTTACTACATAAAATGAACAAGCTTTGTGAGAGCCATCAAGTCTACCTCAGATCAGGACAAAAAATACACTTGGGCATGCTTAGGCATACAGCTAATGAGCTACAACTTGGAAGTTGTGGAACGGAATACTGGTTCTGCCACAGAACTGTTTTTATAATATATGATAGCTCTTGTAGTCATCTTATCTAACCCATACAAAAACATGCTTTCCTTTCCAGCTACCTATGCAGTTTTGTCTCTCTTGTACCTTGGTAGCCAATCCTCTACTGTCTCTGAGGGGTTTGTACTGATTTGCCCAATAATTCTTTGAAGTCTTAGACTATAAGTAGGATCTGTCTTGTCCTTCTGGTCTGTGAATCACTTGAGCAACTCCTGCCTCTTCACATGGAATAAATCATTTTGACTTCTTACAGAAAATGAAACATATGTCATTCTTTACATGTCACAGTCACCATGAGGTAAGGTACAGATACCAGTGGTTCAATCACTTATCAGAATATGTATTCCTTCAATGTTACACTATTGCAACTAGTCTCTTCCTCAGTTGACAGAAGGTGAAAGGTCCTCATGACTGCTACAGTGGGAGAAGGTCAGTTCCAACACCCAAAGATACAAAAGACAATGAGACTGCAGAGCACCATGTCCTCCCTGCTTTATGTCCCCTCCAGGCTAGGAGGTGACATACCCATTTAAAATAGAGTTGAATGGAAGACTATTTTGGCACAAGAAAAAAGCACAGCACAAACCTGCATCAATATGCTTATGAAAAAATCCCCTTGCTTACTCTGTTTCTGCCCCTCTTGTTTATAAACTCCAGGTGATATTGGGGATTATTTTTATTGTGGTTAAAGTTATAATATATTCTTTTAATTTTTTAGGTGGGAGTTGTAAATACACAAAGTATTCATACTGAGGAGAGCTCTACTTTTCACATTTCCTTTTGAAAGTTGTGCTTAAGTGTTAGTGATTGCAAACTCAGCTTTGAATAAAATATTGAAAAAGTGATTTTCAAAGGTAGTAAGTGCTATAAATGCCAGACACTAGATCTGAAGAACATTGGCTCAAAAAGGAATATGCAACACATTTAACAAAACTTAGAATGCTTTACATTTCTGTAAAATGTCTCTTGTCAAAGAGTGCACTATAGCTCGGGCAACATGTTGCAAAATATCTATTTTAATAGGAATTATGTCTTTAAAATGGTGAAGATAATATGCTCAGGATAAGAAGGAATCCAGAGTCATAAATATAGAGTCTAAAACCAATTTGCTTTCTTTTATTTCCCTTTGCAAGGAAAAAGAATCACTCTTTTCTAAAACTTAAAATGCCTAAAAAGTGGTTTTGGCATGTTGGGTTTATTGAGAATACCTATCTTCATTAAAGGCTCAGAAGTCCTAAAAATTGAAAGTATAAGAAATATACTAAGGACTGAAAGATTTTTCAGGAGGATGTTATTTACTTTTGTTCAGTTTCTCTCACTATTACAAATACCTGATAAATTATTTTCTGATAATCATTTCCAAAATAGATTCAAATTAATCCTTATATTAATTAATATAATTGTTATATGCCCTTCTTATGACAATGTCAAGATATTTAAATGTTAAACTTAAGTACTAATTTAAGAAGGAATTAATTTAAGGACTATCAAAATAACATATACTGGGGATTTAGTTCATTTGCATTTCTTACGGAGTTATGTCATCAATTGTATCAAATCTAAAACAGTTTTAGAGATAGGCAGTGAGAGGAGATAATAAATTATGTAATGCTTTTTTTTTAATTTTAAAGCTTTCCTTAAAATAAATTTAAAAACACATTAAAAGGCTAATGTAGTCCTTTTAGTAGAAATAAATGGTTTCAGAACCCATTTGTAACCAAGTTTTTATACTTCTTAAGTTTGAGCAGAAAAAAAGAGGTCTCATCAATGCTGTGTATGACAGGAAAAAAAAAAAAAAAAAAAAGAAAAAGAAACTCCTCAATTTTTAGCTATCCACTGACAATTTTTGGTCACTAGAAAAGAGGTAATTTGTCATGTGCTGTATTTCAATTAATAAATTGTGTATTGGTAAGTTGAGATATTATTATGAAGACCAACTCACCATGGCACTGAATTAATGAAAGAATAACATTCTGAATTCAGAAAACAAGTTAGATAGAAATAAAAGATAACTAATGAGTATCACAGAAGCCTTTTCGCCCTCTGACCACTTCACTGATGACATTTCAGGAAAAAAGATAAAATAGCAAATTGATGAACTAAATGGAATGAAGAATCAGCAGTTCCCCAACCTAGCATCGCTGCTTCTTCATGAGTAGAATAGATCTTTCAGCCTGTGTTGCCAGAGGATGAGATGTATGTTAGGAAAAAGATCATTTGATACTTCTTCCAAAAGCTGACATAACTGGCCATTGGTCAGACAGCTCAGTCCTATCTGTGTTCCTATATAACATAGAAATATATTAGTCATACTGTATAATCTTGTACTTCAATATTAAAAAGACACTATAACTTGAAAAAAACCTAAAAATTCTTTCTAACAGTAAAATAATTAGAAAACTCCATCTTTGAAGAGACAAAACATGATATTCTTAGTAAACAGAGAGGAAAAACCCAATTGAAATTTTATTTAAGAGACTTCTCATTAACTTTGTCTATCTTCAAATAATGTTCCTGACTGCATAGAAAAGTATTTTGTGTTGTCATATTGTTTGTTCAAGATTAGTCACTGCAATAAAATTCTGAGCTGTTAATATACGTTGTACTCACTGTTTCTAGAAATGCAGACTTTAATCATTAGTGCTAAGAAACACCTTGAGAGAAAATTTTTTAAATTTTACCTAATAAATTTTATTTATGTAGAAGATCACTCTACATTGGAATTAAAAGTTAATTAAAAGTCAATAGCTTGACAATTCTTTTTCCTTATGAGATCTATTACTTGCAATTAAAACAAGTGTAGATTTATACCTATAAAGTAAACTTTTCTAGTTCTTTCTACAAATTCCAGTGTTGTATCATGGTGGTACTTTTCTGAACCTCAATATATAAACCAAATATGTTTAGAACAAAACTTAAGAACAATGGTGCAATGGAAATTTGAGCATTGTATATCTGAGTATTTGAAGATAAAAAACTTATTCATACATGTATACTGGATAATTTCATGCAGCATTTTTTGAAATCTGAGTATATAGAGTGCAGCTAAATTACTGTATAAGGAAATAACCAAAGTTTATTCTCAAGAAATTACTTTTCCAGTAGCATATAACTTGGCTTTCTGACCTTCATTGAAGTTATTCAGGATCAATAGTTAGACTAATGCATCAGGCTTTCTCTTTTTAAGGGATACATGAATAGTGGGTTAGAATTCAACAACTAAACCTCTCACTGTAAGGCTGTCTAATGTGAAATATGTTGAACAAATGTCCTAACTGTAGCTATTCTCCTAAGTATTGTCTGAATTCCATTTCCTTATTCTCTGAATCAGAAACTGCAGGTTCTCTTTATTATATACTAACATGATAGTCATAGGTGGTCTATAAAAAATACACCATAGGTGATAATGTGAGCCCTACATTAAAGGCAAACATTTCTAAACTGGATGCAAGGTAAAGAATTAGTTTAAAATTTATTTTCAAAATTGGCTAAGGGTAAGAGAATATTATATTAATATCTTACAGTCCTTGGACATCTATTGTGCTCTGTTGTCAGTTTTCTTCTTCATTCTAGTACTTGCTGCTGAAAAGGTTACCCATAATCTGCATTGGGACAAATGGGGAAACTTAATGTTGTCTTTTAATTAACTGCTTTTTCTCAATATTTCTTAATTACTGACTTGAAAAGGAACAGAATATGGTATTTCTTTCTTTGCCATGCCACTCCCCCGCCTTTTGTAAATTGTCTCTGCTGCACGCTTTTGCACTCCTGGAAATTAGTGCCTACAGATTTATTTCCTTTGTCAATCATATTTCTGACTGTTCATGTCTTGCTTAGAATTTTCTTTTTAACCTGAATAATTATATGAGGGCAGAATCATTGCTTGGAGCTTGCCTAAGGCAGCACATCTCAACACAGAGGATTACCTGAGCCCTAGTTCTACTGCAGTATGCATTCTTACTGCAGAACAGGGTGTGCATTCACTCAGCCAGATTCTTCCATTCAGCCACTACAGTGTTCAAAAACCCAGAGGATATTTTCTTTGCTTTCACTCACTTTCTCTCCATTGTCTATGAGTTGTTCTTTCACACTTTCTTTCGTTTAATTCTGCTTTTGCTTCTGAGCAATGCCTTGATCAAACCATCTAGAATTGTATTGGATTATAAATCTTATTATTGTTTTAAATAACATTTTCTATTGTACTTCAGCTCTGCTTAACAATGATCCAGCAAGACCCTGAGGACTAAGGGTGACAGAGCCCTAGAACAGGCTGCCCAGGGAGGTTGTGGTGTCTCTTTCTTTGGAGATTTTCAAGACCCACCTGGATGCAGTTCTGAATAACATGCTCTAACATGCTCTAAGCAATCCTGCTTCAGCAGGGAAGTTGGACTAGATGATCTCTATGGTCCCTTCCAACTCTGACAACTCAGTGAAATTCAGTGAAATCAGTGATTCTCAACTTCTTTTTGAGTCATGAAACAATAGCTTCCAGAGTTAATATCTCTCTATTTTGAATCACAAATTAATTGAACGTCAAAATATAATTTATATTGAGGATTCTGATTCCATTTGGATTAAAAAATAAATGTATTTCTGACCACGTACTATCCAGTTCTTTTTCTTATTTAACTTTTTGTTTAAAATCATATGTACATGAAAACTCACCTGAACCAACACTCTGACAGAAGAGAATGTAATTAGCATAAAAGAAGAAAACTAGTAAATATAGTATTTCTTGCTTACTAAATAAATCTGAATATCATAAGGATCATATTATTCCTTAGACTGTTTTCTATTTCCTGGATTTCCCTTTGATGACCCTTTAATTGTCAAATAGTCATCAGAGGTTATTTTACACAATAAACATGTCAAACCCATGTGAAAGTCAAATAGCACATTTCACTGTGGGACTAACATTACTAGTCTGAAATCTATCATAAAGCCTGTTGATGCTCCTAGGTGGATTTTTTGCTGATGGCAGTGGTGTTATTTGCACAGTTTTCTCATGCAAGCACTGCAAATATATCCACAACTGTGCATTCTACTTCATGGCCTTTTCATCTGTGAAAAACCTCACCAAGTTTAACTGGGATAAATCTTAACTTTGCCTGTAACTCCAAAGCAATTAATGAGTTCATGAGTATACTCTAGACTGCAGGAGAAGACAGTAATATAATTATGCAGGTCAATTTTTGGATAAAAGCTCCATCAAAGACTGTCCTGATGATTCAAACACAATTAGGAACTGTATTCAGAAATGCCTTAGCACATAGACTTATTGTAAGACAAGGCACCAAAAAGAGAACTCTTTCACAAATGGTGCTCATGAAATCTGGCAGCTAGCCTGATTGCTTCCTCTCTTCCTTCTTCCCAGGACTCCCATCCAAGGTTCTACAATATGTCTGCTGATATGCCGTTATTAAGAGAAAATGTGGTTCAAATGTTAATGTCCGAGTCTTTCTATAACCATAAGGAAGACAACATTTCTGGGTAAAGGAAATACTTTTTGAGTGACAAAAATGATGAGTTTTCTGGCACTGCAAGTGTTTCTTCAGGCCTGGAGGAAAAGCAAAAATAATCAGACCTAAAGACAGTTTTTCAGACAGGTTGTGATAATTTTATGAGGTTTATCAGTATTGAGAGAAAAAAGTAAGTTGCACACTTGAGGTGCTAAGGATTTAAATAAAGGGAGACATGGTGGTTATTTGATATAATAAACGGGAAAGGACTTTTTTTAGCTTACAGCACGGGACAAGATGCAGAGCATATGTGTAGGAATGAGAAAGTTGGAGATGCGCTGCTGAGCAAGAGCTCTGCAGGTTTTGTTGTATTGATGGGAAGGAGGCCTTGACATCAGTAAAACAATGTCCTTATATGTTGATATGTGTGTGGTGTGAAACAGATACATTATAATAGATCACAAAACCATAACTTTACCAAGTTCATGATTTTGCATCCATAGGAATGATGTGTTTATAGTTCTCAAGCTCACTCTCTCCAAGCTTTTGTAGCTTTCTCTAAGAGTGAGATATCAGTGGTTGAGATGTTATGTTTCAAGATGCAATTTTCTACTGAGAAATGATTAATCCTTTGAACAGGATTGCTTGTGTGGGCATATTGGGCCCAGACTGTGACCCCAGTCCCAGCACCCCCATGGTTTGGCAGCCAGGAGCATCCCCTCAGCTGCATGACTGTGTTTTGATTTTGTCCTTCATCACCATATCTGTCTATGCCCAGCCATGCCCCTGTTTTGTTTGCTGCCATGATTTCATCGATGATCCTTGGGCTTGCATGCCATGGCAGAGTGTCTGCTCTTGCAGGGCTGTGACTGACCCTGGTCCACCAACCTGGGCCTTCTCCACTCCCATTGTGAGTCTGAGGGGCTGCACTGGGAGTGAGGGCACCAGTGGTTCCCCACACCCTGCCCTTGACCCTGCCCAGCACCCTGCCTTGCAGCTTGTTGGCAGGCAGCCTTTGCTTGTCATAAGGGAATGGGTTTTTTTCCAGGTGAAAATGTGTCTTTTTTTTACCCACCACAGTAGCTGGCTTGGAAAATAATAACAAGTCTCTGGGCAGATCTTGCCCTGTTTAAATTTCTAGATAATCAAGACCATAACAGCATTGACATACAACATCATTTCTTTAGTTTTTCTGTCCTGGCTGTGTCACATAACCAAGTCAGTGCTGAGCCACTTAAATATCTTCCTTTTTTATTCGGCTTCAGCCATCAGCTTTTGTCTTGAGATCCTTGTAGACAGCCTGTTCTCCCACTCTGAGTCTGAACCACTTTAGTTTCTCTTCAGGTCACTGTCCTTTACCCTGGACTCGGAAACTCAAGTTGTTCTTTTTTTGTTTCCTGGAGTCATAGGTGTCAGGGAAGGCCATCAAAGTCTAACCTGAGAGACATCTTCATGGTCATTCCTAGATATGTGACTCTTCCTCTGAATGTAACGGTCTTGCCCAGCCTCTAGACACCTATTTTTGCCTGATCACTGACCCAACCACAAACTCCATCATAATGAACATCTGAAGAACAGAGCAAAAACTTGTTAATAGGAATGAGATCTGTCACAATACTTTGGGTGAAATTTAGTTGCGCTGAATTCAATATTTATTTTTATGGATGAATTTGTTTCTATCATTTAGTGACTAATTAAAGAGACACCTTACAGCTCCCCTGAGATGTCATGATAAAGAAAAGTGCCCCAGCATTTTCTCCTGGAAGCTTCTTCAACATGTCATTGCTACCCTTCAGCAGAGATGGTCTCTCAGACCATGCACTATTTGCAATCCAAGGCCAATTTTTAACCCCAACCTGCTATCACTATTCTGTTAAAATTGACATATTTTACAAGATTTGCTAGTTTCTGAAAACATGATATGGGAAATAAACCAAATAGACTAGAAATGGCATATATCAGGAGAGAGAATAGAGCTCATAGGGAATGAGCCATAAAGTTGAAGATTTGAGACTTGATGTAAATACCCTGAAAATCGAATGTGTACTTAAGTACATGAAAAAGTGGTCTGTGTCAGCAAGCATTTTGTTTCAAGATATGACAGAACAGAATCATAAAGTTTGCAAAATGCTACTGAAAAGGAAAGAAGCCCCAAGTGCCAAGCAGATAACTGATGCTTAAACAGCTGTTAAATGTTACGTTCTAGACTGCAGCCCTGATAAAGAATTTTTCAATGAGAGAGTATGAATCTCTGTGTTTGATGTGCATTCTGCAATGGAGCTTCGGAATGCATTAGTAATATAGATACATAATTGGATACTCTTCATGTAGACCGAGAAATGTCTTATATAAAATAGTCAAACTCAAAGTTACAATACTAAAATACTAAAATATTACTAAATACTAAAAAATACTAATACTAAATATTAGTAGCAATATACTAAATACTAAATATTAGCAAATACTAAAATATTCAGGATTTAACTCCTTGATTTTCTATATTACATTCCTGTGCAACAAATAAAAAAATGTATTACCTAAGCAAGAAGACTAGTAAGATGGAACATAGGGATCAATTTACTCTTGCAAGTGTGGCATTTACTCCCTAGGTGTAAATTTTTCAGCTTCAGTTGTACTCAGAATCTCAATATTTTTATGAATCATCTGTTTTATTTGTACATCCCCCTTGACAAATTATTTTAATGGACAGTTCTAATTGTCTGTGCATTTGTTATAGTTTTATTTTATTGGTAACAATAACAATACTAATAATGCTCAGGGTAGATTTAAGTACTTTTTTCCTAACTGAATACTTCTCTGTGAATGCCTTTCTAAAAATATTTAAATATCCTTAATTCTGGTGGGGATACTGTGTTAATTGCTTTAAGGACAAGATGTTTTCTATTATGTCATTTGTGTTGCTGATCCTTTCAGTTACAGATTCTCTTTCCTTATGGATGAGATGCATCAGACATGATCTTAGCTGAAAACAAGCTAAATTAGTCATAAGCCTTTCCCAGTCAAGAAAGAGAATAAGGCACTTCTTCAGGAGAAGTCACTTATTTAAGCACCCACTCTTAAGCCCAAGTCTTTCTATGATTGCAGAGAAAGATTAAAAAGCAAACATAAATTAAGCTTTTAGATGCTTATGGAAATTAGGATAAATCCTAGTTTAATTTTCCAATTAATCTGTAGCAAAAATTTTACTGAATTTCACTGAATTTTTAGAATTGGAAGAGACTGTAGAGATCATCTAGTCCAACTCCCCTGCTGAAGCAGGATTGCCTATAGCTGGAGCATGTCACTCAGGACTGCATCCAGGCGGGTCTTGAAAATCTTCAAAGAAAGGGGCTCCACAACCTCCCTGGGCAGCCTGTTCCAGGGCTCTGTCACCCTCACTCTGAAGCAGTTTTTTCTCATATTTGAGTGGAACTTCCTATGTTCCAGCTTATGCCTCTTACCCCTCATCCTCTCACTGACAAGCACTGAAAAGAGTCTATCACCCTCCTCTTTCAAACCCACCCTTTAGATACTTACAGACATTGATAAGGTCTCCCCTCAATTTTCTCTTCTCCAGGCTAAAGAGTCCCAGGTCTCTCAGCCTTTCCTCATAAGGGAGATGCTCCAATCCCTTAATCATCTTTGTTTCCCTGTACTTGACTCTTTCCAATAGCTCCTTGTCCCTCTTGAACTGGGGAGCCCAGAACTGGATGCAGTGTTCCAGTTGTGCCTCACCAGTGCAGAGTAGAGGGAGAGACCTACTAGCCATGCTCTTCCCTATGCAGCCCAGGATTCTGTTGGCCTTCCTGGCCACAAGAGCACACTGCTTGCTCATTGTCATTTTGCTGTCTACCAGGACCCCCAGATCTTTCTCTTCAGAACTTGTCTCCAGCAGATCCATGCCTAACCTGTATTGGTGCCTGACATT
>BJBW01008085.1:0-25623 GCA_004320125.1 Scolopax mira
GAGGCACCATCCCTGGAGGTATTCAAGAGACAAGTTGACATGGTGCTCAGGGATATGGATTAGTAGTGGATTGGTGTTGTTTTGGGTGTGGTGTGGGGTTTGTGTGGGGGTTTTTTTGTTTGTTTGTGTTTGGTTTTGGTTTTAGTTTGGTTTGGTTTAGTTTGGACTAGATGATCTTAAAAGGTTCCTTCTAACCTAGGTGATTCTGTGATTCTGTATGTTGTAATAGTTCTTTTTTTCTAAAATTAGTTTATTTCAATATATTTGAATTGTTATGTGTTTGACAGAAGAAGGCTGAGAAGGAGTTTCTGCAATTATTGGGAACAACTGGTATGCTTATTTTAATGGTAATCGAATCCATTGACTGGAGAATTTGTGTAGAGTTTTACAAGCTGGAAGAGTGAGGAAACCTTAAATTTGCAGAAAAGGAGTTGATGACTTGACATATGGTGTATCAGCCTGAACAGGAAAGTAGGAATAAGAACAGATGATAAAACTTGGGTTTTCCTGTAGCTCATATGTTCTATATTATACCAGAAAAGCATTGTAACATCCCAAGTTCTACTGAGAAGAATAGATAATTTGTTCTATTAAACAGCTATTAAGACTCTGGGCCCCTGTGCCTGTATTTGTGCTTGAGATTGCCCCAACCCACTTGCAGTGCCTTGCACTTGTTGAATTTAATGAGGTTACTTAAACTTCAGTAATTTTACATTTCTGTACATGTCCTTACATTGATAGTGTTTCACCATATTCAGTGTAGCTTTAATTAAATTTGTATAAATATACATTTTATATAGTTCAGAAAAGATGTTTAAAATAAGTGTAGTAGAGAGAATATTACATACAATTACCATTTTGGAAATGAAGAGTGGGAAAGCAGATGGTTTAAGCTGTATCGAGAGACTGCATCTGTACCATTTTCAAAATCAGAACCCTGTAAATTTTCAGAGACATACTTGAATGTGGGGAGTTGGAAGTGCTAGAAAAGACACCCTCAAGGGCTTTTTGAAAAATCCATTGTTTGCAGTCCCTGTACTGGAAAGTATTTTTACTTTCTGCTTTTGTCCTGCTTCAGCGTGTGCCTTTTAAAGTGATTGCATCTTTTTCATGCATGAACACAGCTTGCATTAATGATAGTGGAGTTTTCATATGCATGTTGAAAAGTGTTCATACTTAATATTACTGCATTTCTAATGCTGCAGAAGTTGACACTGATGTATTCTCTTTTTTTTTGCTCTATAAATCAGCACTCTTATTATAGTCGCAGGTACATATATCTGTAGGAATTCTGCTTAAGGAAACTGGCAAATCTACGTTTTTGGAATGCCTTTTTAGTAGCTTTGATTTATTTTTATTGTTATGTGATAGGGTTCACTGAATTTCAGCAGATAGAAGTTAGATCCAAGATATTAGATAAGTGTGCTAGGCAAGCTCTGAAATCAAACCATGTTGCCAAAGTTAAGTAGGCAATCATTAAAATAATCAAACTCCTATTTACTTTTTATTTAAGAAAGAAAAAACCTGTGCACAGCATACATATGATGTAGTGATGTTTGAAAAAAGTTGTAAGATTGCAGTTGTGAATAAAATTAATTAAGTAAATACCAATTCCTTGGTATTTAGGAAATTACAGTGTTTTAATTACTGGTGTAGGAATAACTCACTTATCTTGTGCCTATATTTCCTGGTCCTTAACCTTGTGAAACCAAGTGTATGTTTTCCTTAACTGCTTTCACTGAAGGAAAAGCATTGGATGTTCTGAGTGATTATTGGTAAGATCTTTTGGGCCTGTAAGTTACATACTACTTTTCAAATAATTACTGCTTTTGCGTATAAATCAAGTGTGGTTCTATTTGCTTTATTCAGTATTGGCATTGTAATTATAAGAAGTAAAAACTGAAGAGAAAAAAAATACTAAGGGGAGTTTGTTTTGTTTTTTATTATTAAATTCCTGGTCTTCTGAAAGACCAAGAGAAATCTTCTTTAAATTTCTATTTTGATAGACTCATGTGGTGTATTCTAACAAATGTGGGTATATGATCTTCTCTGTGTGCTTTTTTCATTGTTGTAGTGTGTACTGTGATCTCAACTATTGATGGCACTTGGCATTGGAAGTAACTACAGCCCAAAGGAAAAGAAGCTTTTGGGTAACCACAGTGATACTGGGGACTAATGAGGCTTGGAAAATTACATTGCAGCATTGTTGAGGTGAACTCTTCTAACGACAATAGTGAAGACACAAGTGGAAAACAGAGTTTTAGTCTCTATTGTCAGTGCATATTGAGAGTTGATCCACTGGCCTGACTGTGCTTGACCTTTTGCATGGTGAGCCAGGAGGGTAAGTGCCACCGAGCTCTCCTTGGCCAAAGAAAACCACACATACCTCTTTCATCTTGCAAGGCCTCTACTGTAAAGGTCAAACACAGTTGTAGTTCAGCTGAACAAAAAGGATCACCTCCTTTCCTCCATCTGCAGGGATTCAGTGCCACAGACATGTCAGACAGGCAGGGAGAGTTTTAGCAGGGAGGCAAATAAAAGTAAATGGAAGTAAGGATTTGCTGCACTAGATAGTGCACTAGAGTAGCTTGACTCTGAACATATGACTTCGTGACTGAGAAATACTGACTTATGTATGACTGTTTTATGTATCAATGCATGCTCTGTTTTGGAAGGGAATTTCTTATATTTCCTAAAGGATTTTCTTTAATAACTTCACAATTTCAGCCATCCCATTTATTTAATTGAGAGCATGTTGCTGTCTAGCCTGCAGTCAAAGGTGCTAACCCTGTCATTTTACCTTCCTGAGTGCAGTTTCACATTACAAGACTATCAGCCCAGAGACAGTTATCATACAGCAATAATAAGCTAATGCAGCTGTGAGCAAATTTAATTAACTGCAAAAATGGAATTTTCAGCTGTTGCCTGGCTTGGCCAACATTCAGAAGTAGTAGCTTTTACACTGTAGAAAATGCTGTAGAATACAAACTATGCATATTTTGCATGTAGGGATTTCTGCATAGTCTTTGGTATCCATAACCTGATTTTGGTTCATTTTTAATAGTGCATTATGTCTTGTCATCTGCTGCATTTGTACTTGGCTTAAAAACTAACATTGAGGTTTTACTATGAAATGCCATCTGAAGTTTTTTAATGGCATAGCTGCTAATGAAAATATCAAAAAGGTGCATTTCCAACATGCTGTCTTCCAACAGCTGTCTTCCTGAATAATATTTTCAACAGCTGCAAGAGCTGTGGATATCTTGAAGTTGTGAAGCATGTTTGAAACATTCTCATAGTATGAATGTCCACTGACCAGATGTAGTGGAAGCTTCAACTGGGTATTCAGCAACCCAACTCCTCTGTAGAACTAAGAGCTCTTTCTCCCATGTTCAAACCAAGCATCAGTAGAGAGACTGTTTCCAGCCTGTTTCCCAGTACAGGGTACATTGGTTCTGGAGTGGCTAGGTACAGATGCATTTTTAGTTATTATGGTCTACTATTATAAATAAAAGATTATTAGTAAAGCACAAAATAATAGGAACGGTGACTTTCTGGCATTTGAATATCAACCAGCCTAGAATATAATTTCACGGAAAAGGTTATTCATTAACTTCTGGGCTTCCACCCTTTTGAATATCAAAGGTCTATAGAGAGTAATAATGGTATTAGAGCTTATTCTAAGCAATCACAGAAGGATTTCATAATGATTGTATCAGACTAGCTAAGTATACAAGTTACTGTTAGACAAATACTTTATGTGCACTGAGGTTAAAAAATAATACTGCAAACTCATGAAATGTCATATGTTTTTTCCTCTGTATTTTATTTGTATTCTAGTTTACTGGTTTTTTAATTAAATGTTCTAATGAAAAGGATCATCCCCACCTTTTTTTTTCTACCCCAGAGTCAATATCTGTCTCCCCACTGCTCCAATTTCTCTATTTTTAACTGTATGTAAAGCTTGTGGTGTCTCAACTGCAACTTGCATGTTATTTTGAAGTATTTAAAATGAGCTTATGTGTATGAAGCTCTGGATTCCACTAGCTTTTTGCTTGTAGTGGAAGGGGTAATGTGTCTGGATGTTAAATATGGGTTTAAAATGAATGTATGTGGACTTTTTAAAACATAAGATCAAGAGATGTGGTTGCTTGGGTGGCTGGGTGGAAGAATACAAAAAAACCCCTTTTGCTAATTCAGCCGGATACACTGTCTGATTTTGTGTTTGTCCTATCTTAACTCCACTTTTTGTGAGCTAATTTATGATGATGGCAAGAGACCACAAGCAAATCTACCCTAAACATTTATTCTCCTTTAGTGCTGGTAGCATTTGAGACTTGGAGAGATTTTTGAAGACCTATTGTGGTTTGATCAGAGCTAATTGGATTGAAATTTGTTTTAGTAATACTTCTCTTTATTTTTTTTAATTGAGAATAAAATGAAAACTATCTTTTTAGCAGCTAGTTTACAACACTCTGGAAATACTTATCATGACTGTGTACTAAGCTTCATCTTAATACTTACTGGGTTTTTTGATGACACTGATGCAAACCTCATGTCTTTTTGGTGACTCTGCTGTCTTAATTACAGGTGCTGTTGTCAGGATTGATTGGCGTTGTTTCATGGAAGAGGCCCCTTTCACTTGTGGTGAGTGGCAATGTGGCTTTAGATGAGTGATTAAAAAGGATTCTGTGGAAGTATCTCCCAGTGGTTTTGCCTTTATGTAGAAACCTTATAGCCTCTGGGGATGATTTTCCAGTTCTTTTATGTATCCTAATATTTCTAAACACTTAGTACAAAAAATATGGAGACATTGAGGTTGTATTACGTAAGTGATGGGGGTGACATTATTTTTCTTTCATCTGTATTTTTCAGTGCTGGAAAGCCATAACGTTACTTATGTGTACAATAATGCAGGTATTTCCTGCTCCTTCCTTGCATTGTTACATTTATATCTCTCTTTTTTAAAGTGATAGCAAATAGTTTAGTAATTTAAATATGAGAACTAATGAATCATAAACATTTTGATAAGTGTGCATGTTTAAAGAAAGGCAACAATCTTACTGTAGTTCAGAATGTGAAATTAGTAATGACTGAAAACAGAGAGCAAGGTTGCCAAATAAATATGGTTAATACTGCAGGATCGCTTGGGTTAATAGATGTTAATGAAATATGTCATAACTTTCAATGATTTATTAATGTATTAAAAAAATGAATACCACACTTAGAAGAGTGCTTAGTCTGCAACTGTTGTTGTAGACAAAAAGACTGTTGATCTGCATTTACCTTTGCATTTAACTTAACTTACCTAAAATTGCACTGCAGAGAAATCTTTTTAACCAATTATCTGGATGGCAAAAAAAAAAAAAGCATATTCCAATTAGGAGCTGTTCTTTCTCTGCAAAACAATTTTCAGCTACATTATGTATTCTGTTGTGAGGTTCATGTAGTTACTAATAATGAAAAGTAATTTATGCTTTGTATAAGCATGCTAATAGAGTTTCAATCAACCTATTATTACAAAGCAATATCAGATTCAAATAAATTCTACTGAAAAGGTGAGATGACTGTGTCAATAAGGATGTATTAGCAGGTAAATTTTGTCTTTTAAAAAAGTGTATGTATGTAACATTGTAACATAGGTAATATTTGTAACATAAGATAGTCCCAAGAAAAATAATATAATGGAAAGTATGTAATAGAAAGACTTATATTAATGAGAATAAGCCTAATTGGAACTGCAGATATATCTTTCTGTGTTACTGGACTAAAGCAATAGTGTTAGAGCTTCAGACACTATTTTTCTTTCTTTCCCTTTCCATAATTCACTTTTTGTTGTTATTTAAGAAATGACAGATTGAGTTTGTATTGATTTACTGATAGGTGTTTTTACCAACAGATGAACTGTGTATGATGTAGAAAGCTGACTGATAGCAAAATGAATGTGCCCAAAATTAGGTCAAAGTGAAGGAAATTAATGAAACTAATGCATAATGGGGTTTGTTAATAATAATTCTCTACCTGGCATCTGGGAATGCTCCAAACTGAATAAAATAAAACTAAGTAAAATTGTAATAGTATTACTTATTAGAAATACTTCAAAAGAAAAAGTTCTAACAGCAAAAGAATCATGAAAGTGTATGTTGGTTACCCAAATCTTATTTTATTTTAATTTGTGTCACGCTTTGCTGCTCACCTGTTACAAACCATTAAAACTAAAATAATTCATCTGAATTGAGTGCTTGTAGAATTCTGAAATCTAACTAAACCCAAGACTTTTCATTCATAAGCAACTGTAATTGCTGTTTACATCATTGGAATAAACAATATTCATGCATCAGAAATGTTATTCAGGTCTATTGAGGCTTGGCTTCTCTGGTTCCTGAACTCTTGCATATTGTACATTCAGCCAGACTTTCAGATATCAATTCATTCAGTGAAACGTAAATAGGCAGTTGTGGTCTGTATCGTTCAAGGAAATAAATATAAAAGGGAAGAAATAGTAAATGGTAGCATTCATCCTGTCAGAACAGTTCACCTTCCTAAAATTTGCTCTAGGGAATTATTTATTCCTAAGAGTAAGCTTGGTGCTCATGAGCTAGATCCTGTTTGTTTCTGTTTTGAATTTCTGTATTGGCACTTGGTGGTGGTGTTATAATCAGTTGGGGGAATAGGGGACATAGATGAAGTTTTTTGCCTCTTTATGGGATTAAGCTGTGCAATAGCCAGTGCTAATAGTTGTGCAGTGGCTACATAATGTCTGTTTTTCCTAATTAAAGTATAAATACCTCTTAGCATTCGGAATTCATGTGTGCAGGATGACTGTTCTGATTAAGCAATTAATTGTGTATAACTTCACAACCTCATAGCACAAAGTACCATCAACATGCTAATGAGGTGAGTTTCTTGGGAGCTGCTTAAACAATACATATGCAAAATACATAGAGTCAATAATTACCTTTTAACCTAATTTATAGTACTATAAGCAACTGTATAATCAATTACAATATACATGTAATTTATTTTGTTGCAATGTGTTACAAAATCTGGCATTGCAAACAGCAATAACAAAAACAAATATAGCTTTATGAATTGACGCCATGAATAAAGTTTTATAAAATTAGATCATACACCATCTGTGACATTCTGAAAACTTGTGAAACTCTGATAATATTTTAATATGCTGATTTCCTGCTTGTTTTGGATTTGTGACCAAAACAGGGCTGGTAACACACCAGTGTTTTGTGTACTGAGCAGTACTTGCACAGAATAAAAGCTTTCTCTTTTTCCCACTCTGCATTACTTGCTTTGGTTTTTTCCTTCCTCTTACCTTCACTTATTAAACTATTTTTATCTTGACCCACTATTTTTTCTGCTTTTTTCTCTTCTGATTCTCTTCCCATCCTGCTGTAAGGGGGAGTGAGTCAGTGAGCAGCTGTGTGGTGTTTAGCTGCTGGCTAGGGTCAGCCCCTCATACTACAGGTTCTGGTTTGCTCATTGCTGTATTCATACTTTCTTTCACAGATGTCGTGCCTTTTCTTTGCAAAGTTATTATTTTCTGTAGACAAAAAGAGAAATTCGAAGAAGCAATAAACATAGAGTAGTTCAGCAATCATGAACTTCTATCTGTATCTTACCAGAAATGTGTTATGGAGTATCGAATGGAAATGAATGGGTGTTTGCATGGTTTAACACCTTGGAACCAAAGCTAGAACTTAGAATAGTTGTGTATTTCCAGGACAGTGGTGTTTTGTAGTATACAGTCAGTAGGAGATTCATAAATACGTATGCACTAAGGAAATTTTACTATGATACTAATGTGCAGAAACGGAATTACGCATAAAAGCTCTCATGCTGAAGTGTCTTTGCATAGCTTAATTATCTGAAGGATGCACCAGATTATGTTAGTTTATCTGAATTTTATTGGTCACCAATTTTATTGATTATCAATTGCTTATGTTGCCAAAATAGTTTATATATACAAGGAACCAATGTCTGTTATCAAACCAGTATTTACATTTACCAGAGTAGACATCTGGGCAAAGGACATATTTAAATTGTTTATGTATTAATTTTGAAGAGTATTTTCCATGTATTTTAGGTGTTTTCTCATTAAGCTTTCTGTATCTTTAATTATGAAACCTCAGAGAAGTTTTAGCACTTTGGGGAAATCTTTCACAGTTCCCTTATTTGGAAACTAAGTACTGGTTGTGTAAGTACCACTGCTTAAGGTTAAATGCTGTGTTAAAATAGGAATTTGTTTCCTTGTAGTTTATGGAAGTGTCTGAAAATTGGAAAGAGCTTGTGTAGCTCCAGAGTTTGAATTACCTTGCACAAAAATTATTATTTTTTTGTTACAGTCTATGGTAATTGCAAATCTGTTTGTGCTAAGGAGATTAATTCAGCCTCTGAATTGAGTGGAAAACTTCTCTGTTGCCATCTGGCATTTGGGTGATCCCAGAAAAATATTTTTACATTTCTAACTGAAAGCTTTTACAATAAACTGATAGATTTAATTTTTTTTTTTCAAGGAACAGAAGTGTATTTTCTTAATGTCTGTGAATGTCAGTGAATACAACACAATACTTATTAATAAGTAATCTGTATTACTCAAAATAGCTATTTAAAAGCATTTCCTATGAAATTTGCATTCCAGATACAGTTTCTTGCATCAGTGAACATGCAAATCTGTGCATATACTTTTAGTAACTAGCTTGGGTATAAAGGATCAAAAACCTGAACAGTATATTTGTTTTTCAGGATGTTTTCTGATTTCTTTCTTTTGTCTTATATGAAAGGTGACACTCTGTTTTCAGTGCATTATCCCTTTAAATGAGCCATTACTTCATGCTTTTTTTTTTTTTTTGATAAGCAGATAGGATTTTCATCATTTAAGAAAAATAAAAGAGGAGTCATCCTAAATAGCAGCAGTTCACCCTGCATATCAGGCCCAAATACAAACTGCTGTGCAAGGTCTCACTTGCACCTGTGGTAAGAATCAGTCAAATACTGCAATGAATTTGTTAGGAAATATTCATTTTGGGACAGCTTCATAGTTTCTTGCAAAATGAGAGATTTTCTTTCAGGAAGTCCCATGAAAACTATTTGAAATCAGACTTAAATCAATTTATTTTTTTCACTAAAAATCAGTAGAAAAATATCTATGTCTAGAAATTGCTAATAATTCTAAGTAAATACATCCACATATACATTTATCCCACGAGATGTATGGTTATGTAAAACTGTTCCAAACGTTTCCTCATTGATTATCTTCTATCATTAGATATCATTGCTGGGTAGAGCTGACACAACCAAACTCCAGGAAACAGATGATAAATAAAATGTATAGAAATAACATACAAGTAAGTTTCCCATATTCTTCTCAGTGATGTGTGATTGACATGTTCCTAGCCATGCTAATTAACCTGAGGTTCTAAAGTAGCTTACATGATGAGACATGTATTTTTGAACTCTGGTAAGAAAAATTACAGCTTTCTTTCAGAATAAATCTGATTCAAATTTTTGAATTTAAAAACCCCACAGGCTTTGCCCTCCTCCCTCTCCCAAGCAGAGATTTGGCTTTGGCAGCTGAAATAAATCGATAATCTATGTAGTAGAGAGGCAATGTTAGCATAAATAGATAGAGACTGTAAGAGAAAAACACGTTAAAAAAAAAAAGCACAACCTGGGGGAATGGCAGAGTCTAAAGACGTCCATCACCTTGTATGTCATTGTTGGCTTTGATACTTGTGTGATGTTGAGATGAGATGCAGAATATCACTCTGCTTTAACATATCCCTTGATCACTCTGCAGTATCCTTTCAGCATGTGTAGTCTTTGAATTCATTGATCAAGATGTTCATTAGGAACCCTGCTATTAGACAAACAGTCATCTTTGAGGCTGAAGCATTGGTTTAAAGGTTAACAAAACACTGGGTAAAAACAATTACAACTTATATACCAGAGTTTTCTGGTATGTTTGCAAAGATTCTGATAAACTGGATGTGGTTGAATGATGAATACTTCTTGCTTTCAGAAAGAAACTTGGAAAGCTGTAACTGCTTCTACTTGCAAACCAAATCCAATGCTGGCTCACAAAGTAGCTCTTCTAATAAAAAGCTGCAAATTTTGCTCAGAGCTGGTGTGGAGTGCAGTGTAAACCTAGGCTTTGAAATTGAGAGCAAAGTGGTTTTCTATGACCTCTTTTCTAGGAGCATGGAAGGAAAATACTCAAAATCAACGTAAGGAGAAAGGCAGAGGACTAGGACAAGAAGAAGGAATTAAAATGTGAGTCTGGCAACATGAGGGAGACTGAGATCACAAGCGTTGAAAAGAACAGGACTAGATGAGCAGAGAGGAGTGCTAGTGAACCAAAGGCGTGTCAATAAGAAATCATACAAAGGAATCTCTGATTTTTCCACCAAATGAGGCTAGTGAATATCAGATTTTGGGGCCTTTTCAATCATCCAGCAATTGCAGCTCCTTTCCCTAATTACTTGCAAGGATGTGTGTACCTCTCCTACCCTGCTTCTAGTAACTGTGCTAGGAGTCTGTATGAGAGTTCTTGAGATGAATACAAGTACTTGCTTCTTCTCTGGCTACATTCCAGCACACTATGTGAAATGCATGGCAGAAGCTGTGAATCTCTTGTGTCTTTTCACATTGAATTTGAGTCAGTAAGGGTTCAGCAGCTCCAAGGAGGGCATTTTTAATTTACTGAATGCTGTTCTTCGACAGGAGACTAATGAAAAGAGCAGCTGAAGAGGCATAGGGAGAATAGAAACAGCTGCAACTGAACAGGTCTGCTTTAGGCATCCTTAGGCCATCCTGATTCCCACAAAAGTTCGATCTTTCAAATTTATTTCTTTTCTCCGCTTCTGGCAGCACTTAAAGTTTTATTAGTAGCAGGACAACTGCAGTGTTTACTTTTTCCTTAAGATATTTTTATGCTCTATGTGTAAATTTTAATTTCCAAATACTTTAAGAAATAACCAACTATATGAAAAATAAATGGTAATTTCTTGTGGTTTTGTTACATAAGTTACGTTGAATAACGTAAATCTGTATGAGAGTTCTTGAGATGAATACAAGTACTTGCTTCTTCTCTGGCTACATTCCAGTGCACTGTGTGAAATGCATGGCATACAATTGCATGCAACATTACATAAGTTACGTTGAATAACGTAACTAGGTAAAAATGATAAATATTTTATATATCAGTGCTATATTTACTGACTAGTTTGGGCTGTACTTGGGCTGTTCAAAACTGTTTTGTTTTTCTGTGAAGATTCAAGTGATTAGATTTTACTGGAGCACTTCTCAGAAAGTAGATTTTAAAAATATTTGTAAAAGATGCATATAATTTTAGATGCACATATGCAGGAACATACCCTAGTAATGTTTGCACAGTTATGCAGAAAATAGAAGTTATGCGATCAACCACACTTGCACAATCCAGCTTGAACTTTGATATTGCTAATGAGTCTGTGGAAATTAATAGCATACAGTATTTTATTTACTCTGCTTTAACGCAGAGAGAGAATTTTTTTCCCAAAAGACTTTATAATAGTGCAGTAAAGCTCAATTTTATTCTTAGGTAGAAGACCTCTGGGTGCTCTTTCTGGCTTTAGCCTTTTCTGATGTCCTTCTGGTGTCTTTTCTGATGCTGTGTAAATGGGGAGTTTCTCCTAGACAGGGAGTAACTTTGGGTGGCTAGAAAGTAGTCTGACAAATGTTATCAGCTTTCCTATCTGAATCCTCATGATAGGTTGTCTGTTCTTAAATCTGAGGCTTTTGAGAGGTTTGGTTTTCTTTTCTTTCTAGAATGGACCTCTTCTGAATCTTTATTAGTTTGGGACACTCTGTTACTGACTCATTTCCTCTTATTTAAGCTGTTGGTCTTGCATTTCTCCAGCCTTCCCCTCTACTACCTGTGTGAAAGTGTTGTGCTGTAGTGCAACTTCTAGTTACCAAAGAGAAGAGCTTGCACATGTGTGCACACACGTGTATATAAAGTGGGGAAGTCAGAGGTTGGCTGGAATTTTCATCTGTGTCCCCTGCCCTGAGACATGTTTTCCCAGTGTATGAACTGCTGGTTTAGGCTATGAATTAGTGTCTCTTGTTGTGTTGGGTAGGGGATCTGGAAAGTATGGTTTTCAAAGTCAGTGGGTGTGTAAATTGATTACATTCATGTCCCAAATTGCTTTTTGCATGTATTTTAACATAAATGTGTAGATTTTTAACAGTGCGCTGTCTCACCTATTACTGTTTTTTCTACTAAAACTGCTAATTTACTTCTTTCTTCTTTAATATATGTAAACAAGTGACAGACTAACTTATCCCCACTGTTATTTATTAGAACGTACCTGACAGAAAAGGGAAAGAAATGGAGGATGATGTAGTAAAGCTGTGAACTAGCAGAGAAAGAAACACCACTTGAGATGAAAACAGAGGAAATGAATGAAAGGAATCTTTTTAAAGGGGAAGAAAAGGTATCACAGAGTGAAGCATCTATTTAGAATGAACATTCTATGTCCCCTTTTACAGCTTAACACTTCTTACAGCTTTTCTTGTCTGGGTATGTCTGTCTGCGTTTCTGTTACCCTTCCTAAAAAGGCTGCCAGTTCCTGGGCCTAGCTGCCACCAGCCGGCACCCATGTCAGAATCTGGACTCCTCTGTTGAGCATCCTTCTGCTAATTAGTTATCCCCAGTGGCAAAATTTAAAAAAAACACAGCAGCTTTTCCTGAAGAGGAGACAAAGCCTACTGGGGCTTAACACTTGCCCCTTCCTAAACAAGCACGTCTTAATTACCCTTAAACAGATCCTTCTACTCCACACCTGCTCCTGTGGCATTGTGTTGCCATGGCAGCAGTTAATGCTAGCATAGTAGGATGCAATAGGAAACTGTCACAGTTCCAGTGTCATTGCTGCTTATAATGAAGAGTATGGTATGGGTGCAACATTCCCTTCTCTTCAGTCCATCAGTAATCCCCCTGTTCTCACACGCTTTCTAAATATATCTGCTAATGGTTCTTCCATCTCATTTGCTCCTTCTTTTACAAATGCAGGCTGCATCCCATCTGGTCCTGGAGATCTTGGCAGCCTTTGCACAGTCTAATTTCTTTAGCTCTTTCTTGGTGTGAGTCTGATTTCCCCCAGCATTTCTTCTTCCTCCTTGGAAAATTAATCTTGGTTTCTGACATCTGCCTCACTTCCTTTGTAAACACTGAGGAAAATAAATTATTTTTGTTTAGGGATGTCTCTGTCTTTCAGTAAATACTTGGTGCATTCTTTAGAAGCCTGCAGTCATCTTTATTGTTCACTTTCTGTTTATATGCTCTAAATGTCATAGTACTTACCTGTGCTTCCATAAGTAACTTGCTTTTCAGATTCGAGTGTTTTTTTCATATTATGGATATTTAGGTCCCTTTCCTGTTCTCAATTTTATCATTGGTCGCTTCTGACCATAAAGCAATAAGGAATGAAAGAATTACCCTTAGGCCTCTTTAGAGAGTTGGTTATCACTTGACATTTTAGGCACAACCATGGCTAAATGCATTTTGCAAGATGAATAAGAAATGTTTGTTTAACCATATCAACACAAGAAAATGTGAGGCATTTCAAAGACTAAATATCATTATAGAAATGTTAAAAGGCTAAAAGATGCTTCACTCACTTTACAAAATTATACCTTCATAAAAAGGAATAAATGTAATTGTTAGAATGTATTTTGTAATACCTTTTGAGGTGTGCAGCAAGAGCACATTGTTTAATTTCTTGAGTGATATTTCATAAAAATGCGGGTAGACACATCGAGTGGAGAAAACTACTGAGGGAAAGCAAGCCCCAAATTCTCAAAGCAGAGTTAACATTAAATGTAATACATTTAAATGTTAAATAAACTTATATTTATTATTAGTTTTGGTATTATGGCAAGTAAAGTTCTGTACTTGCATTTTTAGCATATGAATGATAGTGACTGAAAAAGGATTTTACAAGAACAAACTTATTCATACCATAGAAAAAAGGAGTCTGCAACAGTGAAATGTGTGAGGGACTCAGAAGGAGAAAAGGTATGCTTTGTCTTGTTGGGTTATTCTTTTTTTTTTTTTTTAAACAAGTAAGATTAATAATTTCATGATGAATATTCAAAAGGAAGTTGCTTCAATTCCAGTAGTTACATTAACAGCTGTAGCAGTTTCTAAAAATAGTAGAAAGTAGTAAGACAATTCATTGCACTTTATCAGAAATTATGTGGCAATGATGGAGTAATAAATGATATTTTTAGTTTTCAGATTACAGAAATGAAATATCGTTACTTTGGGCCCTGATAGTTGATGTAGTCCCTGATTGAAAGCACTGAGGGGTTTCCAAAGTCAAAAGAAGCCAGGTATGATCTTTGAGAGTGAAGGAGTCGATATATTTAAAACTGTAAATATATATATATTGAACAAAATGTATGCAAAATCAACTTCTAGTTTTGGCAACTCTGCCTTGTAACGTATCAAAACAAATGTGATTACACTACTTTGGTATCTGTATTTCCTACTGAATTCCTATAGCTACTAGATTCAGACTTCCACTGAACTCAATTGAGTGTATAAATCATAATCATTGCAGAAGATTTCAAACCGATGATTTAAAATTATTTAGCAGACTTACCTGGATCCCAGATTCAGAAAACTTTAGTTTTCAACTAAAGTTTCAACTTAACACTTTAGTTGTTCATATATTGCAATATTTGCTCAGTGTTGCAAACTCTTTGCATAGAAAAGCTGCTCAATTCTATAATAATGCAAACAGAAGTAGACTATACTCAGTTGGATGCTGTGCTTTCTTTTTCTACACCATAAAATAATAAGTTTTTAGAGGTGAAACTATATAGTTTGTCTCTAAATATGTACTTAAACACTGTTTAGAACAGAAAAAAGTTTTTCTGCAATTTGTCACATTTCATGTTTTATTAGGATTTTCATTCAAAAGGATCCGTTCAGTCTCTTTATTGTCATAATACTGTTTCATGTTAGTAAAGGAAAAGACTGATGTTTATAAATAATACAGCTGTATCTGTGTCTGTAAAGTGCAAAAGCCTTTATCTTGTTTAAATATGGCATCTCATGTAGTATTAGAACTAGGAAGTGATTTGTTTTCTACCATATAGTAGATTTTGTATAATTGAGCAGCAGCAATAATAATTTATCCAAATTTATGTTTTAAGAGGCTTAATTATAAATTGTGTGTATCTATTTTGTGCTCAGAAAAAGAGGCAGTATATCAACATCCTACAAAACATAAAACCCAATAATTTTTAATTTAGCTTCTCCTAAATGTGTTTGTTTTCAAATGCTTTATGACTACATGTAAATTTCCTACTAAATACATGGCTTTTATTTACCAGAAGTAAAGAATCATCTCTTTGGGGGTGGGAAGGATGAACTAAACAGCTCTGCAAACTCTATCAAAGAGACACAAAACCAACCACCACACCAAAAAAGCTCTCGTCTTCTGAATTGGCCAGCCATTAAGCTTGTTATAGTCATACTCCTCAGGGGAGGGCTGCATGTGGTCAAACAGAGCCACCTACAAAAAGAGGGGGAAGGAGAAGGATGTCCTTTCAGTTCAAAGGTTCAAAAACTGAAAATTGTCCTCTTGGAGTATTCCAGAGCCTTGAACTCCCTGTGCCTGTGCAAACACAAATTGGCTGCTGCCTCTGAGATGCTGCAGTAGTGGCTTCATTACAAACAGGCCCCTAAAGATACTAAATCCTTTAAGCTCCTGTAATTTCTGTTCCCAGTATGGTGGTGAAGGGGACATTGGTAGCATGGTCAAAAGGTCAGAAGCAGTGTCTTGGCTTTTTTTTAACCTGTGATTTTACAGGTGTTTTCCCTTTGCTGATTTCCACAGCATTACATTGATTTTCATAGCATTATGGTATTGAAAGCTGATTAAGAGAAAAAGCAATTGAGTCTTTTGACATATTTTGATCTGTCTTCAGCTGCTATGGTTGGTCATCACCCTAGCTTGTCTATTAATGCTGTTATTGTGTTTGATCTCCTTGAAGAGCAGTGTAATTAAAAAGTCGATTTGTTGTCATATTTTTATTTCTAGTTGAGTTGAAAGTGGATTAGGAGATCTCATTTCTTTTAACTTGCCATTTTTAATGAAAATTCAGCCCATCAGAATAATTCAGTGGCTTTATTCTACATCAGGAGACCTGCAGTTTAAGGTCGTACAAGTAACTCCAGCATATACATGCGTTTGAGTGTATTTCTAAATACAGAGATAAATGTATTGGGAAGTTACCAATCTCTCTTTCTCTTGCTGTTAGATGCCATATGATTTCCCAAATAGAGATAATATCCACAACTAAAATTTTTTAAAGGTATAAAGCTATGTTGTATCTGCTTGTTCTGCTTTCATATTATAATTGATATAGCTGTATCAGCATTTTATGTATGTAGAAATTTGCTTTTTAATATAGATGAGTTCAGCTGTTGGGAATCGATAGGAAAATGTTCATGCTTTCTGACATAGTACTGGAAAAGTTGGACATACAGGATAGTATATGTTAATCTGCTATATGGCTAAGAACTGTGGCAGAGAATCAGTATTTGCATTTTATTGGAAAAGCAAAAGATTTACTTCTTGTTAACAGAGCTTTATTTGCAATAGGAAAGCATATCGTGGTTTTCTCCAGTACTTTTTTGACAGTAGAGCAAGCAGCAAAACCTGACTACTTTTTTATAGAATGGTCCTAGCATGTAAGAGTGGATACAAGAATGAAAAGGACCTATACAGAATGGCTCAAAACATTGTATACTTACTCTGATACTAAAGTAGCAAAAGCATTAGTAACACATAGTATAGGGGGTCTGCCTGCCCCCCGCCCTGTCCTCCTTCCCCTTGCCCTGTTAAATTGCCACTGGTTTATGGAGAGAACGGAGGAGCAGAACCTTGCTGGTGCGCAGCACTAAAGAGGGGTATGTGTATGTTGACAGAGGCAGGAACACAAACCTGTCTGCAGTGCAGTATGCTTGAAGGAAGGGAGGAGTGAACTCTTGTTAACAGTTTATTTTAGTTGAGAAATTTATTTTAGAGGAGATGAATGTTTGAAATGTTTTCATTTTTTATTTATTTTTTTATTTAAAAATAGAAAAAACATTGTATGAACTAATATAAAGTATTTTGGGAGAGTGAGGGACTTGGGAGTGGATACCTTGCTTTTTGTACAATCAGAACTCATGTTATTTCAGTTGTGTGAACAAATGGAAGGAAATACACCATTATCCGAAGAGAACCTAATTTTCCTGTGCTTGTGGAAGAAAAATACTTTGATTTCAGTGGGATTTGTTTACCAGGTCAATCTCAGTTTAGAAGTTGAGTTAGACACACCTATGATCAAGTGTTTGGGTTGGGTTTCCTTACTACAACTGCTGTAAAATCTCACACAGTCTCATGGATTCAGTTCTAACCTTCACTAATATGAGTGAAGGTCTTGGAAATTTTAAAATTCCTGTATTAATGTATCTCCATCAAATTATTCTTGTGAGTCTTCCACAGAGATATGTGTGCAATTTTTCTTTAAACAGCCACAGCTATAATGAGGTTACTTTAGAATCTGGTTTGGAAACCCCACTGTTCACGTTGAAGCCTTGCCTCAGAAACTGCCTGGTCCTGAGAAGGCTCATGTACTGTTGATAGAGTTTAGCAGTCATGGCTTCCTGACCTTGCTTACCTGGCAGAAGCCTTCTTACTTAATGGTGAAAGTATTCTGGTGTCATAGCTTTCAAAGAGACCACACAATTTTCATTAATAAGAATGAGTAGTTAATTGCTATTAATATGTTGGGAAAGACAGATGCGAAATATCGTGTATCTGACCTTTGCAACCTGCTTCTCTCTAATTATGTCGGTGCCAGGAAGGGCTGCTTGCATAGCTTTTTGATGCCTGTCCTTGTCAGCAGGACAACATGAGCTTTTATTTCCTCAGGGTATTCTGCTACAGATGTTATGGAAGGTTAATTTACATGGAGTAGCATTTCACTGACATTTCCATGGAGGCGAGTCCTCCTAGCAATGTAATATATTGTATATACAGAGGGCCCTATTAATGCAGTTACTCTGGAACTATAAATTCAGTCTTATATACATTTGTTTTAAAGTTACTAGACTAACATTTTTAAAAAAATATTTTAGGTTATGATTACTGATTTAGCTGGCTGTTTCATTTAAATATGGATTAGGCTTTTTTAAATACAAAACTAATTAAAAAAAAAATCTTCTTTCCTAACCTAGCCATGTTCTGCCATTGTCATAGAACATTTCTGAGAAATAGTATTTTATTAGGTAACTTTTAAAAGTTTCAATTTTTACTTCCTCAGAGAACATGTTAAAAGGAAAATCGAACTGTTATGGCTGAGGTAGTTGAAAGTTTTAAATCTGGCTTATGTGGTCAAAATTTTATTCAGAAAGCGTTTATATTTGAAGTGTTTATGATCACAGCGGATATAAATTCTGCTTTTTCCACCTGACTGTAGAGCTGCAAGAATCATTTTTGAAGGATTTTGAGTGCCATTAAAATAGGTTAGTGACGTTTGCTTTCTTTCTCTTTCAAAATAATATTAGATTAGATTTCATGTGCATGGATTATTTATTTAGGGAAGCACTGGTCTGTAAATGGAAATGGCAGTGATAAAAATTGGACGATATAAACTCCTATATTAAATATTTTTTTGTTGTCAAAAGCACTTCTGTTGACTGCTTGTACATATAGTAAAGATTATCCGATTAATTTTGTGGCAGTAGAAACTGCAAATCTCTGAAAGATTCTTTTCAATGCTTATTTTAACATAACAAACAAATGGAGGTTCTGTGGTGTACCAGCTGATACTTCCCCTAGCCCTTTCAATAAATTATTTGACAAAACTTAAACTTCTTGTCTGCTATGAAAATAATTACCAGCAGACTTTGCTTTGTTAAAACTGCTGTTGGAGGTATGTTGCATTACTTGAGTCATGTCAGGAGACAGCTTGAATTTTATCTGCAGCTACGTAAAGCTCCTCTTCTTATTCCTCTTGTATAGTAGTAGCCTGTAGGTGAGTTGATGAGATGCACTTTTCAAATCAGTGAATGTGAAAAGAAGTATGTCGTATTATCTATTTCAAGTTTTCAATATATGTAATATTATAGTGTGTTTGGAATAGGTTGACACAGTCAAATTACTTATAGGGCCAAGGATTTCACACAAAATCTATTCATTTATGGAACCTTTGGTACAAAGGTGTTGAAAGCAAATGGTAAGACTTTTAGTATTAATTTAATAGAGGTAATGCCTTTGCCTGATGCATGTTCATCTTCCCATGGCAAATGTATGCTAAAGCAGTGCAGAGAGTATAATGCTCCCTTTTGAAACAGATCTGAGTGGTTTCAAAATCCTTTTGCTTTTTCCTTTGCCAGAATTTCCTCAGCTGTTGCTGCAGTCAGCACCTTAGCAAAGAAGGGGAAAAACAGAAGCAAATATGCCTGAAACCTGCAAGTTAACTTGCTGCTCAGTAGGGTGGGGGAGGAGGAGCAAGACAGGAATGGATTGCTGTTAGGGCATGAAAAGGGTTTGAAAAGTTTTTTAGATATCAGAATTAATTACTGCAGATCTAAATCTAGAAGTGTTTCCTGCCTGTTAATAATGGTAGGGAGATGACATTACCAGCAGAACAACTAATAAAATTATCTATTTGGACTAAGTTTTTTATTTTCAAATAGGACTGAAAATTATCTGGTGCTTCATTCTCAAATTATAGCTCAAATTATATTCTCAAAGTATTCCATAAACTGTATGATTCTGTATAGTAGCTTTTGTTTATGCTACAGGGGAAAAATGCTTTGGTTATCAAGCTTCCTAGAATTGCTCTTTGTTCCTTTTAATGCAGTTCAGAAAGGTGCAGTAGTTAAAAGTGTTAATTAGAACCAAAATAGCAGAAAATGAATAGAGTCTGAAGTATCTACTTTTGACAAATTTCTACTTAATTAATGTTTCTGAACTGAGAGGATGAGGGCTTTATTGCTAAACCAGTCCCTCTTACACTAAAAACTAATAAAATAAATTGTAAATTGATACTGCTGTAATGTAGCATAAAAGAAATAACAAACATATTGTTTTCTGTAGAATATGACAATGATGAACTCTGTTGTGTCGTAGTCCTTTAATCCGATCATTGCACTTGAGGAAATATTCCATAGGGCCATCAGAACTACCTTTACTGATAGGGAATTTCTGAAGGTATTGAATGGAATACTCTTAGTATTAGATATTAGAGGAGATTTTATTTGATAGAAGCAGATCTTTCCCTTTATCTGTCACAGTGAACTCCTGTATACAGAGCTTTTTGGATTCCAGGGTCCTTGAAAATCCTGGGAAGCATTACCAAATTCCTAAATTTATTATTATTGTTGTTGTTATTTACTACACAATGATACAGGAGGAAACTAAAGTACTTTTGGTTTTAAAGTGGAAGTTGTTCTTTGTGATGCAAATCCTACTGGAAACACACAGTGCCCCATTCTGTGTGCACTGTTCTCTCGTCAACAGCTTTCAGATAATTAGTTTGAAGATCTGACTTGCTGACTCTTGGTCGAAGCTGATTGCTAATCTAACAATAAATATAGCAGGAGAAGAGGCATACTTTTTTCTTCTAAATTTAAGCCACTAGTTTTTATTATATACTCTAGTAGAATTTTTGAAGCTCTATTTAGTTTTTCCTGCAGAATTTTTTAAAGAAATACAGAAGTGAAGATGTAACCAAGCAACTAGAAATAAGTTAATTAAATTAGAAGATGTATTTGAATGAAAGCAAGTTAATAGACCTGTAACATGGTGAATAAAATCACATACACCACAAACACTTTAATTTTAAAAGTTTTCATCTAAGATATTTAGCTTTGAAATTAGAAATAGTTGCATGTATTTTAATATTTATGCCAAGGTTTAGGCTTTCTCTTAAAAAGTTAAATAACCTCATTAGATCTGGTCAAAATATATGTTATCTGGAGGGAATGCAATTTAATTTAATAATGACTGGAATTGAATGGGTTTATATATTACAGGATAAACCAGAATATAATATATGGTTCTTAACATAAAAGCATTCAAATCTTTAACCTGATGCTGTGCTACACAGCAGGGAATGTTTCTGCCTATTTAACATAGAATGTTGCTTTAAACCGAGAGAAAATATGTTTATTGAAATATTTTAATTTGTCCAAAGGACAGGGAATGCTGAATTAAATAGATCTGAAATACCAACACTTTCATTATCAGTCTCTTCTTGGCAAGTGTTGAAAAACGATTTTGAAATCGGATTGGATCATGTAACAAAAGAATATCTATTATGAGGCAAATAATGGGAAGCTAAATTTTGTTGTTTCTTGTGCACTTGCAAACCGTTAGTTAACAGTGTTGATTTGATTGCCATTTCTGTGTAGTAAGGTTTTTAAATGAGCTTATCTTAAAATGATGGGTGTTATTTATTTAATTCGATAATCTGTAATTAAATTTTGAGTTTTATCTTCTGATGTTTTTGTGTTGTATACTTTATAGCTGAATAAATTGTAATGGTAGAAGAGGTCACAGTGTATGAATTTATTGATTTCTTAAAGTAACAGCCCAAATGGCCTTGATCATGAACTGCAAAACTTCCTTTGGAGTTGTGGCATATAGTCCAAAATATTTTTTAAAATATTGGTGATCTGGTGTTGCATTTGTGGTGAGCAATCCATCATGCTCATAGGTACAGTATTGCAATGGTTAATAGATCTTACTAAAAATCAATATCTCAGTCTAGATTTATCTAGTTTTGGCATCCCACTATTACTAGCTGCTTGTGCTTCTCTTAGTTGAAGAGCTGCACTTTGTTTTTGTTCACTGTAGGATGTTTTGTTGGCCAGGGGTTTTATGTAGAGCCATCAAGCATTTTACTGTAATGAACTGGGTAGAGAAACTCAATATGCTTTTAAAGCTGGTTTTTCTTGGAATATAAGGTATAAGAGTTACCTTTGACAATGGAACTAGAGAAGAGAGGGTAGAAATTTTAAAATGTTTTTATATGAATCTTCTCAGAACCCCGGAAGCTTTGTGGGGAATCTTTGCTAGCTTGCTTCCTTTGGTAATTTTCCAAGTGGCAGTGCACTGCTCTCTTTCTCTCTCTCAGGTTCCTAACATGGTTTCTTCTACTCTGTGCAACCCGGCTTGTACCACCCTGCTTGTACCACCTGTCCCCTTCTCAAGTTCTGCTCCATGCAGACCCTCTGTCCCACCTCTTGCAGTCCTAGTGATCTACCAGCTTTCAGTAAGCCCAGTCACTCTGTAAGAGGAAGCTCATCTGTGAGTGGCTCCACTTAACACAGGTGCTTCTTAATGCACATAGCACCATGCAGAGCAGAAGAAAGAGGCACTGCTCATCAGGTATTTTAGTGTATGGATTCTGTGATTTAAGAGATTTTAAAATTCTAATTTACATGTTGGAATTCTGATTATAGAAGCAGGCTAAATTTGAGTGTATTTATTCTGAAGTCTTTTTCCTCAATGAATGATTTGAGAATATAGAAAACAATTCGATCAGATATATTGAAATATAAAAATATCAATTAGTTCATTAAGATAAAATAATAATAGTAATTTAAAATAGTAATAACAATAACAACTAAATATCATTCCCACTACTTGATTTAATGAGACGTAACCCTGTGTTCTTAGGGTTGGATGTTTATAAAATTTTGAGTTTCTGCAAAACTTGGAAGAGAGTATATATATACGGACTGTTATTTGTTAACTCGTATAACAGATCATAAAACTTCATACATATTATTAGGGCAGTGATTATTTAGGGAAATAGGTAAAAAGAAATGTTAGTCTGAAATCCTGCCCCTCTACTCTGCCCTGGTGAGGCCCCATCTGGAGTAATGTGTCCAGTTCTGGGCTCCCCAGTTCAAGAAGAACAGGGAGCCGATGGAGAGGATACAGCAAAGGGCCACAGAGATGATTAAGGGCCTGAAGCATCTCTCCTTCAAAGACAGGCTGAGGGACTTGGGTCTTTTTAGTCTTGAGAAAATTTAGGGGGGGGGATCTGATCAATGCTTACAAATACTTAAAGGGAGGGGGTCAGGAGGACGGGGCTGGTCTTTTCTCAGTGGTGCCCAGTGACAGGGGGCACAAACTTGAGTATAAGAAGTTCTACCTAATCATGGGAGGAACTTCCAGTAGAGTACCAGAACAGGCTGCCCAGAGAGGTGGTGGAGTCTCTTTCTCTGGAGACATTCAAAACCCACCTGGACAAGTTCCTTTGCAATGTGCTCTAGGTAGACCTGCTCTAGTGGGGGGTTTGGACTAGATGATCTCCAGAGGTCCCTTCCAACCCCATATGATTCTATGATTCTAAATAAGGTAAGGTATGAATGTACAGGGCTTTGGCTATTCCTATAAATTTCCCATGAGCACACTACTAGCCCTCAAAATGTTATTTATCCCTTGATGAAATGACGTGAGTTGCTTGTGTGGATTGTGGGGAAAGAGAATGCACACATTTATTGTGGAGAAGCTGACTTCCCTGATAAGTCAGAAAACTTCATATTAAATTCAGCATCTGGCTGATCCAACAGGTAGCTTGTGCCTTTTCCCCAGATAATCTTGCATTAACTTAATATAGGCACAGCTGCTGATCTCACTGCTTCATAATGCTTCGTGCTCATAAATTTTCAGTTTTGCTTCTGGTTGTGTCCTTCTACATCTCTGTCAGGTAAACTATAAATTCTGTGGAATAATAAATATTACTGTGCATAGTCCATGTGAGCCAAAGCTTTGTGAGCAAAATACCATGCTATGAGTTTTTAATCTAATTATACAGTAGTTTACAGCAACAAGCACATTTGCCTCCGGCTATTCTTTCTGCTTCACAAACCATAAATATGTGTATTAAAATGTATATATTTTAAACTACATTGAATATATGCATATATGTTGAATGTAGTTGGAAAAAGTCTATAGTGTCTAATGTTAGACTACAGTGTCTCAAAAAAACTTGCTTTTAAAAAAATATTTCATAAGGTAAAAAAAAAGTTCATTTAAGGATGACTTTGTGCCATTTCAGAGAGCTACAGGGCAGAAATTAATGTGAAAAAAAACATAGATGCCGTATTAAAAGTACTAAAGGACGATTGGCAGGTTTGCAGAAGCAAGCTTAAAATGTGAATTCCTAATTTTTCTTAAAGTACTCTACACAGTAATGTTGAGTAATATGTTTCATTGGCACAGAAGGTAACATTTTCTAAGTGTCAGTGTCTTGACTATCAAACTACTGAAAATCATGAGGGGAAGTAGTGATTGAAATGCCAGCAATGCAAAGAAAATCCTGTTTTGTATTTATCTCCAGAATGGAAGTGTGAGGAATGAAATAAAAACTTGCTTTTACACATGTGGTTTCATATGGTCTCATCTGATATAATATTTACATTGGGTTTGGAGGACTTAAATTACTTTGCATATAAACACTTCTTTCTTTTTGTAGTAGTAAGTCATTCTCAAAATTATATTTAATGCATATTCTTCCTTTTAACTGTGCTCCTGATTTATTCATATGCAGTAGTTATTTTGCTTTACACATTTGCCCTGTTTTCTTCTATATAGTAGGCATAAAGGTATGTGCACACCTTTGGTATTAGGTACGGAAAATGTAGGGATGATACTTATTGATATAATTGCTTGTGGCTAAGGTTTTCAGTGAGTCAGCTTTCACATAGTTGTGTTTGATTTGAGGTTGTATCATATTTTGACGTTCAGTTCAAAATGAAAGTAGAAACTACTCCTGGGAAGGAGGCTCACTCTGTAATGGCTTATTCATCCTTGAAACTTTCTCTTCAAACACTTTGAGGGGCTCTGTAACAGAAAAATGTTCTTTATGTGCTTTAGTCAGTACAACAAAGAAGTGGTACAGTAAGATTCAGTATCTTGCCAAAAGAAACTTATAAAGCTCACTGGGATCAAGCTCACAAGACTGGGCCTGCAGAAATCTGAAGGTGCTCTTGACTTACGTATTCTGGTAGATAAATTCTTGATTTATACTCTTTCCATATAATATTATCAGATGCATGAAGGTATTTAAGAAGTTATATGATCTCAAGGTTATCACTTCACTTCTATGGAAAAGCATTTGGTTGAAGTAGCTTGCTGGAGGCCAAACAGCTGGTTGTGAGCAGAGCCAGAGTTAGGAGACAGACATGTTCCCCTGTGAAATCTGTGTGTTCCTCTGGTGTTACTTCCTTCCAGTGTTGCTTAGTAGGTGAGTATTTCTATATCAGAAATATATGTGCTAGGTGTCTGTGATGAAACGGGAAAAGGACTTCACTGAGAGGTTCAAATTGACAATGTTGTTATTTGGGCTACATTCACAGGTCCAATACGTCACTACTGCAGGTTCTGTGTGTACAATGACAATTACACTATTGCAATTTAAAATCAATTCACGGAATACATATCGCAACCTATAAATGATCCCGACAAGTAACAACACAAACCACAAGTGCACTAGATATCAATGCCTTAAAAAAGTGCACCAATCACAATCTCAGTAGCATGC
>BJBW01008086.1:0-17259 GCA_004320125.1 Scolopax mira
ACTGTCAGGGGCACTAAAACCAGAGCTGGATGACAGAAACCTCTAGAGAGTTTCCCTGGGGCTTCCTTGGATCCTAAACTCCTTCGTCTCACTTCCAACTGTGTGATACTGAAGACACCCATTCGTGTGAGCCTCCAAAGCAAAGCTCCACACACTTTTCATGGGAGACGTACAGTTGGTAGCACACACACTGCACAATTCTTTAACACAAATGTCTTTGTTAGACCTCAATGGCAGCAAGTTCCCCAGACAAATGCTTTTTGACAGGGGATTTTTTGTGGTTTTTTTTTTCCCCCTTCCCTCCACATGCTGAAAATGGGAGTTCTTAGTGAAAAGGAATCTCACAGCTTCTCTTCCAACACACTTAAAAAGAAATCTCAATAGAGCTGTGGAAATAAACTTGAATTTGTTAAAGTATTTCCTGATTTTGAATAAATTTGGATTTTACTCTAATATTCCGTCAAGTAGTGTCCTACCACGATAAGAAAGCATTCGACAATCTTCCTTTTCCATGTTTTAAAAAACATTTTAATTACAAAAACTGGTGGGCAAGCTTGGCTTCTGCATCATAGACGTTTTAATCAATACCAGCCTGAGCACTCTAAAAAGAATAGATTAGAGCTGAAAGTATAAGCCTATTAAAGAAAAAAAAAAAAAATGGCTGCAAGACTACCCGAACAGCAGGGAAGTCTTGTAGTGTGCCAAGAACCTGATGAAGCAAGATTAGATTGTATGAGAGAAAAGGGGAACAGGTACTCAGCAGTTAGAGAGATGATTTCCCTCCACTTTTTATAAAGTGTTGTGAAATTACCCACCCTCTTGTGACATCAAGAAATGTCTACTTTACAGAAAATAAGTTGCCGTAAGATATCGTGTATCTCAAGTATCTAACTCAAAGAAATCCTTCCACTAGAATGTATAGGACTATTCATTCACTACTAAGAAGAAAAGTTTTAAATAAGGATCACACATAAAAAGCAAACAACATCATAGGAAAAGCACCAAGTAGCACTTTCTGAAAGTCATAAAGCAAAGAATAAAAATAAAGCTAACAGGTGAACAAATATATTGGACTTAGATTACTTCCATGCCAAGAACTGTCTTTTAAGCTCACACTGAGGGTGAAAAATCTCTGCACAGTACATAAATTATCTTCCTATCAAAAGACAATTCACAGAAACTCCTACACTAGGTAGGAACCAAGTATAAGCAGAGAATCTAAGATTCTTTTTAAAGACTGTGAGCTTTTTTGAGCATAATTTGCAAACTCCACCACCAAAACAGAGCTACAATCAGAAACATGACAGCCTGAAAAATTCCAACAGAAAACTGTCAATACATTTGAAACTTACCACACATTATTCCCAAAGCTGTGCTAAATACTGCCATATAACCAAAGTAAAATGATGTTTGAAACAAGCCATACATCCTGAAAAAGAAAGACAGGAATTTATGCTAGGTATTTACCCCCGGTTTTTCCTACAAACTAATTTGTCAATACAACAGCCTGATATTCAAGCAAGAAAACTATCACTTACTTTGTCTTGAAAAAGTAGTAGTAAAAGGAGTACATGTAAACATAAATCGCAGTTGAAGCCGCAGAAAGAAAGCTCGTCCATTGCCTGAAAGTTAACACACATGAAAATCATCTGTCAAACCAAAAGGCTTCCCAAGATGACGCAACAACGTGCTAAAATCTTAACCTGAAAACACAACATACTGGTTCTACAGATGTATTTAACAAAAGCTGCATGTTGTCTGCTACAAATGACAACAGCTTCTATGGCAACAGCTACACTGAGACCAAATGTTGATCCTTCTTCATGTTCCTGTGTGCCTTGGCATATTTTTTTTTAATATATATATATTTTTATATATATATCTGCACACACAGATGCTTATATACACAGAAAGCTCCTCTACACAAAGGATCCAAGAACTGCTTTTATTCCCTACAGATAAAATCTGGGCACAGAACACTGCAAAGACCCATCTAAGCTGAAGAACATTACATTTCTACAAAACTCTCCCCACCTGGTTAATTCTGCAAATAATGCCATACTTACCACCTGTAATCCTCTGCATTTAGCAGGAAATACGTACAAACGATAGTCACACAAACTGTCACAATGCAGAGGATAACCAGAACCAACATCATGAAGCCATAAACATAGTAGATTTTGTAAGCCCAGAACGAAGTAAAAATGAAATACCTGAAGAGAGTAAACAAAACATGCAGATGATATTGTAATTGAATTTAAATTACCACACTTCTTAATCACATCGCCAAATAGCTCACATACTCACATTTCAATAAAAATTGATCCAAAAGGGAGGATACCACCTAGGCAAACAATAACAGCTGGTTCCATGAACCTGAAAGATATTAAGATTAGTTTAGGGACAATTTTAATCTTTAATTTACAAAAATATTAAGACATCAGATAATTAACATAGTTTGGAGAGTTATAAAAAGCATGCTAACAAGAATATTTCTGTCTCGTACCAGCATATTAGAAAAAAAGATTCCCCCCAGAATGTTGTGTGTATGCACAGGAAGAGGAGTTATTCTTGGGAAAAGCTGAAACAAAAGCTAAATCTCATGCCTATCACCTACAGGCACAACGTTAGGCATCTAACCAGCCTTAAAGGCTATAGAAAAAAATATCTCTTGGCCAGAAACAAGGCCTAAGGAATCAAGGCCCATAAGATCCCTTAGCCTCTAAGCTGTTGGCAGCATCCAACACAGCAAAAAGCACAAAGAAAATTTTAAAAGGTAACAGTTATAAAATTAAGAAGCAGTGCTTATTTTTTAATGCTATACTGAGTCATGAGCCTACGGCCAAAAAAGACTACCTGTAGGTGATACTATCAGTGACTAAAGGTGACCTCTATGTAGTACTTGCAATCATGCTGAATCCAGCTAGTAACCAGTGATTTAATTTGCAGCTTCTTTTATTATTTATAGGGAGACTCGTCTAAGTTGACGGTGTGCAATTTCATCAGCTTCAGGAGAAGTATCTTATTTCTTTTGATCTGCCATGCTGATCCAGAAAAATCCATCAGATTCCCAAGATACGGGTCACAATATAAATCAAATCCCAGCATCTGAGCTGCACAAGCCAGCACTAACAAGAGATTAAGTGTGCGGCACTTCCTGGATATAACGGGAGTACATGTTTCAGTGCCCCCTTCACTTGGCCTGTTTTATTCCTCTGAACAGGGAAAACAAGAAAAATCTATTAAAAACACCCTTTGAGGATTTTTTCGTTTCCATAGCTTGCTGCTTCCATCTCAGAATTAAATTCATAGGAAAAAGTGACATAATTTTCCAAAAACTCAAGTCTACTTTTGAGAGTAGGCACCACCCCTTTATATTTGCTTTTAAAATAATAACAGCTTATTCACAATTCAAACTGTATACCTGGAGTATTTTAATCTCTGTGCCCTCAACAGAAGTGCAGAACTGGGAACAGCATTGCAAGCTTCTCCCCACCATCACCCTACAAATACCTCTCAGAACAGTTCTGCCTCCAAGGCACATTCATCCCTAAATCTGGAAGAGGCATTAACCAAAGAGGAAAGGTTTCATTTCAAGAAACCCATCAAGAACCAGGTCGGTACCATCCTTTTTACATAAGAGACTGAAGAGCATCTCAGGCCAAATGTGAATTGGTGATCCAGGACCATAAAATTTGCTACAACTGTTAACCAATAACTGCACTTGGTGTTTTTATTCAACAGAAAAATCGTATTAAGGAAATGTCAGCAAAGGTGTTCTTCTAGACACAAATCAATTGAAATAAAAAAAAAAAAGGCATCCTAGAAAGCCTTTTAACGATCACACCTGAAAAGCCATTTTAAACATACTGAAGTCAAAACATGTAGTTAATGTGGATGTTTCTCCTTACCATTTTTTCTCTGGGATGGGACGAGGCACTGCATTGACACGACATGGAAAATTAGGCTGTCCTGACAGATTTCGGCCAAGAATTGTACCAACGAGGTTCAGTGGAAGAATGACAAAGAAACAAATACAGCACACTGCCACCTGTAAGCAAAAAATAAATAATAATAAAAAAACCAGGTTAAAGATGACAAAAGAAGATAACCAACCTATTCTGTATATATTAGTCCTTAGTAATCGTTGCTGTAGAATCATAGTCCTAGTTATGAAGCATTAGTCAATACACATCTATGTTATCAAATGGAAGGATCTATTTCCAGAGAAATTCCCTAATATATATTGGGTATATTTTCTTGCATCAATTGAGATAAGATAAGATCACCCAGGTGATTAAGAACACAGACTGTCACAAAGCCACTGGTAAGACAGGTACACAATTTAGAAGCCCTGCTTACACCTAGAGATTAGGTTTATGCACAAAGCACCAAAGTCAAGCCAACGCTCCAGCTCTTTCCAATGGAACAGCTTCCCTAAAATTTTACCACGGAAGGAGGGTTGGAACTCAATGATCTTTAAGGTCCCGTCAAACTCTAACAATTCGATGATTCTATGATCTTTTCTCCATGTGTGTAGCTGTATTCCTTGAAGGCAACATATTTTTATCTTCTAAACCAAGAAAATTCAAGGTGTTTTGCAAGACGATCTCTACTCATAATTCTTCAGCACAAAATCAATTACCAGGAGACAGTGTGTTAACATTTTGATATTGATAATTAAAGACATAACAGTTGTCTAATGCAATAACTATAGTTATGAATATTGACCCTGCGACCTTCTCCATGCAAACATATGAAAATACTGCCTTTTAAAAGCACGGTTGCCTGAGGCCTCCTGAGAATAGAAGCCATATTCCTCTTTTAGTCCATCAGGACACAAAGTCCATGGCAGCAGATTAATCCTAAACAATGGATGGAGGACCAGGTCTAAGAGATACTTTTTTAGAAGCAGTTACTGCAGGATAAATAAAGGCTGTTCACATACGTTATATCTACAGAAATCCACTGAAAGTAGTTGAAAAGCAAGAATCAGTTTGTGAGATGAGGAGCTGCATTACATCAGCTCAATATAAACTTAGCAGTTAAGTCAGTCACACCAGATTAAGGCAACATCTGACAAAAGCCAGAAGGTTATTCCTCTATTACTGGCTTGCATATCATTCCTAGGCCAAATATGCATGGAAAATGTTGCCTGGGGTTGGATGGAGCAAACCTTCATGCTTCACCGAAGGGTACACCAAACAGGTGGTCAACACACACTCTGTACATCTCTGAGGAGAGGTTATTAAAGAATTATATCATGAGCCTCTAAAATAAGAAGCTTCAACGGTAAATAAGGAAAAGCTAAGTAATAATTGTACTTGCCAATAATAAAGCAGATTTACCCAATTAATACATCTTTAGTATCTCCCATTTATCTTCTTCTATTACTGGAAAAAAACCACAGGTTACCAAGCATGGTGTCTTGCTTCATAGGAAACCAAAGTTGCCTAAGAATAAATTACAGAAGTAATATAAAACTCACTCACTAAACGGATGCAGGTTCTGCACTTGAAAACTGCTAAGTTGAAAAGAACAAGCAGAAGAAATTTTTCGTAGAAAACATCAAAAAAGTATCAGAAACATCAAAGAAGAACATCCCGAGTCCTTTACATTTACTAAAAACCTGACTAAAAAGTGCCAGCTTGTTTGAAGTCCACTGAGTAGAAGAGATAGTCTAGAATTAAGGCCTGGACAGGACTCAAGGAATTTCTGAGCTGACCATATTGAAGCCATTTGTAAGAAGAGCTTACTCCCCTTCCTGCCTGACTAGGACCTCCAGGCATGGGGTGGCCACTGCCCATGGTGCATATTAGTCCTCTGGCAGGTGGGTTTCAAACCATGGCAAGGCCAGAAACTCAAAGGCAGCATGAAATGGTACCTGTACTGCTCATCCAGCCACAGCTGCTTACTACAGTGCCATTATCAAGGTGTCTAGAGCTTTGCTCCTTGATTTTGGAAATTACCCCCCATTGGAGACAGTGATAGAAAGTGAATCATAGAAAAGTTTGGGTTGGAAGGAACCTTAAAGATCATCGAGTTCCAGTCCCCCATGCCACAGGCAGGGACACCTCCCACCAGACCAGGTTGCTCAAAGCCCCATCCAACCTGGCCATGAACCCCTCCAGGGATAGGGCAGCCAATGCTTTACTGCAGAAAAATTGACCAGGAACAGCCTTGGGTTCCAAGCTCACCTGGAACAAAATTTGTACCTGGAACAAAATTTGAACCTCAGGCGACAAACCAAGCAAGAACCACCCCAGCCTAATTACCAATAAGTTGGCAAACTCCTAGATTAAAATAAAGAAAGGCATTCAATAGACTCTCATTCTATTGACACCAACTGCAGAGCTCAATGGCTTCAAATAAGGTGGACAAGGAGTAGGCCCAACTTGCTGGCCAAACAGCAGGGCAGGGTTGCTGTGTTGTCCAGAAGACTCACTCAGCAGCAGCTTTGAAATCTAGAATATTTATCTAAAATGTTTATCTGCATAAAACAAGCTGAGACAGACCAAGGTTCCTTGAATAGTGGCTTCAGGAAGTTCTGCCAACCTGTCCCCAATACACTTATAATTGGCATCCATCAGAAAACCTGAGTGCTTGTGGTTCCACTATCAGAGCGCGACTGATAATGGTGTAACATTCCGTTAATAATTGGGCTGAAAAACGAACTGATTCCAGACAGAACAGTTAGCATCTTCAGTGAAATCTAGTAAGCAGCATTAGGTAAAGTCAATGTTTTGTTACACAATGGAGTGCCTGTCTCAATGCCGTGCGATGTTTGGAGCACAGCTGGAACTGAAGGGCATTTTTTCCTTTTATCCTGGCGCCATTTGCAAAGGCCCAACTAAGCGAGCAGAGACCACAGTCTCTCAGGAATGTCTCCTGCTCCCACCTGTGTCTGATAAACTGTCCAATCTGATGATGGGAATGTTCTGTCTTCTGAGATAACTCCACCCTGGTGTCAGCAACCCGCTGGTCTTGGTAGGTTGGCCAAGACAACCAGTGCTAGTTCCAATCTGTGCTGACCTCAGTAGCATCTTCTTTCTTGCTTTCCACTCGCTGTCTAGCTCCAAGGTAGTCAACCTGCTCAGACTGATGCTTGCTATAAATGACTTTCTTCATTCTTGGAAGTAAGAGTCTCATCCGGATGCGAGAGATGCCTGGAGACAACTGGCTTTTCCAGTTTCTGCCTCGTCAGGCATGTTCCTCTTAATTTCAGATCTAAGGGGAAGACATTGCTGTCTCCCAAACTGAAGAGGTATTGCTTGTTGCCACAGATGGCAATGGCAGCAATGATGAAGGCTTGGCAATGCCTAAGCCTTGAGAGTTTAAATCCAAACTGAAGCAAACATGGGGCACATAAGTGTCTTAACTGGAAAAGAGATGAAGTTATCAGACTTCTACCTCAAAGGTTTTGGAGAATGAGGTTGCAATGGCGAATGTAGCACAGGCACTTGCTGGCTTCCATTTGTCCATCACATATGGTACGAGGAAAGGCAGGGAGATCACCACATGTACCTGCTCTGCCCTCCCTGCAAAGGTCACTGGTAACATACTAAAAAAATCCAACCCCCAATAGTACCTGTTGCACAACAGGCAGAGAAAAGAAAGTTAGGTTTTAGTGAGCCTTTAAAAAGAAGTATTACTGTAACAGCAGCCAAGAGAAATTCAGAGAATGGTTCAGAGAACTACCACTTCAGAAAACACAAATTATGCAAACTGGTAAATCTACTACATCCACAAACCCAGTTTTCTATCAGGCAACAAGCACACGCTCTCCATAATCCACATTGCTGAACTCAAGTTACAGGAGTTTTTCTACCAAGCCAGTGCATTAAAACATACCAATTTCAACTGCTGTGGTTTTGTTGTACAAAATAATTTATTTAAACACAAGCATCCAATCTAGTTTGCTGGGTTTAGTTGCCATAGAAAAGATTGTCAGCCTCACTAAGCCTGCATTCCTCCTAATCCCTTTTTGTTTTGTTTTGATGGGGAAAGAATATTCTACTCCCCTTGACTGAACGTGCAGGATTCAGTTTTCCTTATTTGAAAGGAAACATTGTCAAGAGAGATAGAATTTATGTTCTAGTGCCATGTGTTTCATATTTTCTGACAACTGTAGATTAAACTTCATTCAAAGGTGATAATTAAAATTTTTATGAGCATATCTAATATTAAACAGCTACTGGCAGGCTATGGTGCTTTGACTGCTTAATGCACAAGGGAGAAAAGCAATAAAAATTAACTGTCAAAGCAGCAGCTTGATCTTTCCTGTCAGCTACCAAAACTGCACTCTCAGTTGTGAGACTCTCCCCCCATCTAAAGGTTACTGAATCTCTACAGAGAAACAGTTTTCTGCCCATCATCTGCCAAGACATTATACACAGTAAGAAAAGAATAGAAGGCTTCAAAATAAAGTGATATTAATGTTATTACAACTGAATTGTTAATCCAGGGTGCTGCTTTGGGTAATAAACTGAACTGCTAAAAATGTGGACAGAACCACATTTGTCTATTTTCAGCAAATTTAGTATTTTGACTAAGGATTCCACAGCCACTTTCAAGCAGTCTGAGGAAGCACCCTGTTGTCTGTATAGATTTTTTTTTCTATTTTTAGTCAGGTGTATTTCCTTATATGGCTCAAGGTCCAAAAATCTTTGGCACCACCAAACCCTCCTTTTCCAGTAGCAGACAATACATCAATTTAAAGCTGCCAGGGATGGCTGCAGCCTGGATTGAGCTATCCGTTGAAGGAAACATTTTTTTTTCTAGTTTAAACAAGGTATAAAAGATGGAAATGCTAGGATCTCTATCCCAGGAGAAATTCAGTGTGCATAACCTTATTTAATTAAATCATTAAAAATGCATACTGGAAACATTAGCCACGCAGGAACCTACTGCTCAAACAAAACAAAAATGCTACATCTTAAACAGTTTAATAGAAGCTGCATAGATTCTACTGAAAGAACATTACATTAGTCATAGCAGCCTTAATGGAAATCTTTAAATTATGTATTACACACCAAACAATGTAAGCAGTCACAACTTATGAAATGCCAGAAATTAAGATGGTCCCTTCAAATTCAATCACGTCCTACTCTCTAGAAATTCTGCATTACTTAGGAAGTATTCCTGTATAGAACAACTACCACACTCCTCATAAAGGTATGTGGAGAGGTCACTTCACTTGCCATTTTAAATTATTTTGAATTGTTCCATGCTCCATTTTTTTGCATATACTTGAAACACAACAAAGAAGAAAGGTGACTGATAAACACAACAAAAATCCGACCAAAATCAAGAGAAGGTAAGTCAAGGTGTACAATGCTTTCAGAGGAACTCTATGTTCACTAGTAACAGGATATAATAAACAAAAATATCTCCCCCAAAAATAAACTTTGGGCTCCAAAAGAAAAAAGAACTGAACAGTAACCACTGCATTTATAAAGGTGAAGAGATGAGAGAAAAGACCCAGAACTTTTATACCTCCTTCATATGCTTTGGGACTTGAAATCTTTAAACCATTAAGTTTTAAAAAGCTCTCATATTTGAATAAAATCTGTCACATTTTTAATTGCATTTTGAAGGGAAGGGCAGGTGAAAGGTATCCCAGGGAAGAGACTAAGCCTTTGTTGAGGCTCAGGGTGTATTTCCCTACAGGTTTGTCACAGTACAGTATATCCAAAAGGGGTAGAGGCAGAGTCCCAAGACTGAAGAATGATTTCAGGAACGAGCTTTGGATCTTCCCAGTCCCTGCTACATCTTTGAGAAGATCCCAGCCATCAGGAAGGAGACAGACAAGGTGAACGAAGCTTTGAAGTTCAAACCAGACTGCAGCAACAGTCAGGTGTAGAGTGTCCTGAAGAACCCAATCAATTTGAGTGTTTTAAGACAAAGCGTGGAAGAACAGATACCAGGCAGAGCAAAGATGCAGCAGCTGTAGCTTGGATGTCTTGGCTTTAACACCATCAGCTGTCCTTGCCTACACTCCACACAAAAATCTGCCTGGATGGAGGAATTAAGGGACAGAGAGGAGACTACCTAGCAGTTCACTGGGAAACCAGCAAACCACAGCATATCATATCAAAGCATAGTCTCTTAGCAACCTTTTAGCTCAGAGGTTTTTTTTCAGCAACTCAGTTTCTGCTTTTTTCCAGATTTACAGTAGTCAAGAAGAGGTGGCAATTCTTGCCAGCAGTTTAAATCAAGGAGGGTGGTTTCAAGTCATACCAGTAAGTAATTTCTGTGATCCAGTACAGAGGTTTTATTTCCCCTCACATTTATATTAGAGAATTCTGGAAGTTTCTCTACACTGAAAACAAAGGTGGCAAAACACAAAGGTATCTTATCCATGAAACCAGAGGGACGTAAACCTGAAGCGTAACACAGTTGTTTCAAACAATTTTCATTTCCTTCTGCAAACTAGCTTCATTAATTGATTTGAAGTCATTAGAGCATTGCTTATTCTGATGAAGTTTCCGATTCATAACCTGCTCCTACTAAAAGTCTGCTAACTCCACTGAAGTTTTATTGCCACAGTCATAATGATTCAGACATGTTCATAAAACCTTGAGAACATTAAAATCACTGTGTATAAAAAAACCCAACATCCTGATTAAGTGACCCCTGAAGATTTATATTCTCATTTGCTTCTGCCTGTACATGTTTCCATGATCTTCAAATACAAATCAGTTGAACAGATTTAGAAGACAAACTTCAGCACAGGTAGAATTCCCTTCCCTTGGCGTTCCTGAGCTCCAAATGCCAATACAAGTGAGAAATGTGGTATCATAAATGCTTGCTCAGGAGTAAAACAGAGCCTCTTTGCACACATCAAAGATCAAAGTTGTAAACTTTTTCTGACAGTCCTGTATATGGCTACTTGCTTCAGAAAGGAAAACCAGTACAATATTCCTTTGGGGCACTGACCGACTAATACAAATATACCCAGAGACAGAATTTTAGTCTCATTTCTTGAAGAAGAGAAACAGAAAAATTCAATCAGCAGTTTACAAACATGCTTAGCTTGACATTATATTTAGTAGTTTTGTAACAACAAATTCAATTTTAAAAGTTGGTGTTTAGGCATGTACTGAAAATATTACTAATAAAGAAGTGACTAGAACCAGCAAGGTACGTGCAAAGTAATGACTCCTCCATCAGTAGAAAATTATTGAAAGCCTTTGCCTGAAACTGAGAATTGTCTCTCTTTTTATTACCATTTATGATTTCTACTACATTCATTCATTAACAATGTGTTCTTAATAACTATTTTCAGTCACATACTGAATTTGATTATATGCCAAATAATACAATTTGGAAGACAGAACTTGTGATATTCAGCTTCGTTCTGTGGTAGATTTAAACTAAGGAGGAACCCAAGGCTACTCAAATGTCTCTGAACAGATTGAACAATTTAACATATCACAAAAACTGATATGCAAAGGGAGCTATAAAAAAAAAAGGTTAACCCAAAACCTCAATTCTGCTCTCAAATAATACCCCTTGCAAGCTCAAACAGAAATTCTGCACATTTTTGTGAAGCCCTATCTCCTCAGGACTCCTCATCTCATAGTGTTTATTGATATTTTGTTTTTATTTTTTCTGCTTGACTTGCAATGATTTGGAACTAGATTTCAGTTGGAATCCTTTTGTATTGTGTTTTAGCTTATAGGAAGTTTGCATTGGCCTCACAGAAGAAAATTTGAGTTAACTTCCCATGTTGTATTAACACTAAGCATGAATACAAAACAGAAGGGTCATTTTAAGCAGAGGGAAGGAAGACTTGTTGGCATCCAGCAGCTGTTGCTATTGAGATTAAAATGAATTATACTTGAAGCACCTTAAAACCCTCCCAAAACACATTTCTAACTAGGAAGCTAAAGCTATGACTCACAATTGTATTTGGACTAAAATGTAGTTTTTCTGTGTCTACAGCAGATAAATTCTCCAGTAAAATGACTCACCATGGTTCCAAAGGGTATAGCTCTTGAAGCATGATAATAGATGGCAATGAAGTTAATGAAGAAGGCAGTTCCACACACCATTGCTGGAATAAGGAAGGCTCCGATGAACATCTGCTTTATCCATCGCCTTCCTGTAAGGAGGGACATCCCAATGGGATTGGTAAAATACAGTGTATTTCATTTAAAAAGTTATCAGCAAGCTCTCCAGGATTTAGGCATTTGGGTTCTTCTCCCCCCCCCCAAAAAAAGGTGAAAAAAAATAAGTAACAACATACTGCATCCCTACAAGAGCTAAGAGTTAACTAACAGTTTCATATGACTCCTGGCGACTCACAAGATGCCCCAGCATTAAATATTCAGGACAATTTAACTTAGTCACCTTCATCAGCAGAAAAGGTGGAAGGAAAGCAATTTCTAAACCCCAGGCATAGAGGGAACAGCAACACTTGTTAGCAGCTATTCCTAATTTCAGAGATCCCTGAGGAGCTCAAAAAAACCTCTCTTGGACAACCCCACAAGAATTTTCACTGTCTGTATTCCCTTTATTTTCTATGCTCTTAAATACTGGCTGTATTTAAATTCATTACACCATAGATACATCTGTAATACGCATTAAATAAAGTCAGAAAACTAGCATATGCTTTCCAAGACCATTATGTGCATTTTCACCACGATGAGCCAAGATAATTAACATTTCACAGTTCGATATATGCTTGATCTATAGAAGAAAAAAAAAAAAAAAAGCAAATCTGTCTGAACTCTACAGCACAGTACATTTTAGAAGAGCAACCCTAATTTACCTGGAGCTGTTTTTCTACAAATTGCTAGGTCTATACACAAGCTACATGAAACAAAACATCTCACCTCCAAACTCGGAGTAGATTGAGTGCAGTGGAGATAAGTATGTCACGCTAAAAAGACACAGATTTTCTTTTGCAAACTTACCAGAACTATTTTTTTCTAAAGCACTGTAGAAGGTAATAGATATTGATTACTCTTTTATTGCAGCACAGGGAACGGATGAAGGTAGTGGACTGCAAGGATGTTAATTGGTCATAATCCAGAGTGGAGAACACTTGCAGACAGCCTGTCCAAATCTGTTATGTCAATTTTTATTGGGCTTCTGCTCTCTACTTGTACTCATTTTGAATTTGCTAAGTATAAAGTAGAGCACATATTGGAAAGCAGAATAACCTTCTTTAAAAGATGCTATAAACACTATTCCCCATCCACAGTTAATGGGCTAGGAAGTATTTTCTACTCATCCTTTCCGTGTTGGTGAACATAATCCCTCCCAGTACCTATAGAGGAGATCTATGTAGGTGTCACCTGAAGAAGATGACAGGAGCTGTTTAAGAGGGTGTTACAGAAGAGGGAGAGACTATTATCCTCTCCAGATATCATGAGCCATATGATTACATACAAGGGTATAACAAGCAATTAATAAGATACAGCTGTTAACACTTCTTTAGCTCTTACTACTCCAAAATTAACCAAAGACTTCAGTTATCTTCAGTTAGAAAACGCAGCCGACACTGAATAGGAAATGATATTAAAGTTAAATATACTCAAAGTATTTTATTAAGAATTTAATGGATTCCATCTGAACAGCTTAACTCCAGGAGGACATCGCGGTGCAAATCAGAAAATAAGGACTTCTCCACATAATGCAATGAAAATGCTGAAACACAAAACCAATTTACCTCCTTGTCTTGCATAAAGGCTTCCTCCAAAATAGCCATTCACTGGCGATGTTGCAGCATAAACAAATATAGCTGTGCTAAGCATTGATCCTCTCCTATAATAAGCATTTTTTTGGTACAAGAAATAGAAAAGCAAACAGTATTAGAGCAAAAGATTACAGTAAAACACGTACATTTAGCAGAAGCAGTAATTTACTATTTTCAGGTAATGTAAAAATTTGAAAGTGCTTAAATTGTAAAAATCTGTGTAAGAATGAGAACTGCCTGTATCCAAAGCTTCTGGCCAAGATTAATTCAATCTGGGAAAATCTGAAATATTACATTCTTTTCTAACATATATTTATTTCCACGGTAGTGGGAGTAAATCTCAGCTCTGAACAAAATACTCTGATGTGTGTACCTTGTACATAAAGAACTGAACTATTTATTTGACATACGGTAAATGTAAGATTCAACTACTGCAGATAAATGGTCCTCTTTTCTTAACATAAAGGACATTATTAACAAAAATATACTACGATTGTGAATGAAGTTCAGAAATTAATTTTTAATATCAAAAGTGTTCATCTTACAGAAAATTAGAAACCCTGACTTAGAAACTATAAATACTATAATGAAGCCACAAATCATCATGGAGTAGTCCAATCAGAAGAGTTTAGTCTTTTTTAAATTATCACCTCATTAAATGTTGGAGTACTCGCTTTGGCATAATTTTTCTGAAATCTTCTAGGCAAAGCTAATAAATTTTAAATCACAAAAGCTATCTCCAAATACATTTTTAAAAAATCATGTCTAAGAATAGCAAGATGTAAGTTTTATTCATGAATAGAGCTGCTTTCCCCTGCATTTCGATAGCGAAAAGCAGCAGAAAGTTTTCAGCCAGCTTGCTGGACTTTCTTCACATTAGTTATCCTGAGAGATTCCAGATAATTGGCATTTTGATGGACTATTATGGGATGCCTGCTTTACAGAAGTAATCTTTAGTACAGTTGGGTTCCACGACTGCATGGATTGAACTAAGCAAATATACCTCCTGGTCACAAACACTAAAGGAGTGTTACACTGACATTTGCTTCTCAAAAAAAACCCAAAAAACCCCAGTATAAAGCTACTGGTTAGACAAAAAACAATTTTAATTTCTAACTTAAAACAATTTAGAAACCCCAGAAGACCATTCACAGTCTGAAGTAACACCTGTAAATACAGGCTACCAGTTAAATGACCAGCACGTGTTCATATCAAATTATTTCAAAATTTCCTACTCTTGACCTTATTCACATTTCAAATATTCTAGTGGAAAAGTTTCTCAAAACACAAACCAGTATTAATAAATTAATAGCTGACATGACCCAATTTCACAGAGAATTTTCGTTAACATCAGCTGCACAATCCCTAAGAGTTTTAAAGCCCTGAAGAGCACTGGCAGACCATCAACTCTTGTAATTCTGCTTTATAGCCTTTTTCACTCACGTCACTATTTTCCTAAATGTAAAAACTGCCTGAACCAGATTTGGTCAACTGTTCTGCTACACACTCAGAACTAAACTCACTTTAAAAGTGATAGAAAGGTCTACTGCAATAAGAGACTAAGTGCACGTATATATTTTTTTTTTAAATTACTGTTCTGGCACATTCTACAATTGCCATTAGGAACGTACAGCTTCCCTACAGTGCAGAAATATTCTGAAGTGCTTTCATTCCTCCCTCTTAAAGGGCTGACATGCTGTACAATTAAAAATGTGTATGTAAGTCAAGCCAGAAACATAACCATGGGGCACAAGGGGGGAATAACACCATATGAAAAATGAAAATATGCCAAGATACTGGTACCACAGAGCGACTTTTTAACCACACCATTAAAAGGCAGCTAGATTCAAACCCAAGAGTTCTCTCTAGTGGCACAACACAAGTATTACAGCTTGTTAAAATCAACAGGTGATATTCAAGGGAAAACAGAACAGAGATGTGAAGTTTTAGTCATTACTTAAAACAAAGCACTTGTCAAAAAAAAAAAACTTAAAAAAAAAAAAAAGAAAATCCCTCCAGTATCCAAAATATAATCACTACAGAAACGGATGAAGTCTATCCAGTAGAGCAAAAATCTCAAACAAGTAAAATGTAAAGGAAGAGAACTAGGTAAACGCCAAGTGGTGTGTTAAATTTGAGTACTGTCTGTTTGTTTTAAATTAATTCTCTCCAGCCAGGACCACAGCCCACCAACTGCTAGAGGTTCTGAGCAAGACAGGCTGAGCAGTATCTGCTCTATAGAACTTAGGAAATTAAATCTTCACTCCTGAGAAGACTTGTAGTTAAACTGGCTTAATGCATTGTCAGCAGTAAACAGGACTATTGCCAATACATTGTGAGGAAAAACAGGGTAAGAAATATAGTGGTATCTTGATTCTAGCAGTTAGCATTTATTTCCCATATAATTTACCTGTGATGCTGCAGAACAACAAACTAGTTTCATAATAAACCAGGGAAAAAGCAAGCATTAAAAGAGTAAAATTAAAGGAGACCAACTCCCATGATAAGAGTCGGACAAAGTTTCATTGCAACTTAAAAGAGCTCGTCTGAATACTACATCTGATCTGAAGATAAAGACTAAAGGCTCTCAAAACATTTTTTTATGAGTTAGAATATTCATTTTTGTGATTATTTTGTTCATTTAAGCATTTATATGCAGAAAGCATGGCACAATTATACTTACTCTGTGTATAAATCTTCTATCATTGCAACAACAATGACTATAAGAGACACAGCAAAAATTTGACAACCAGAACCAATAAGCGATGAAAATATTAGAGGATGACTGGATGGTCTAAAAACATCTCCATGGACCTGCTTCCACCCATACTCATCACCCAGATCTCTGTCCTAAGAACAACAACAAAAAATATTAAGTCCAGTCATGGCAATTAATGACAAACACACAAGCCCAGCACAAATTAAAGGTTTGATTTATTAAAGCAACTCCAAGAGCAAGTATCTCTTCTCTCCTGAACGCATCAGATCTTGGAGAAAAGTTTACTTTTCAGATGTGAAGACAACAATAATTACTACTTGAATGTACAATGCAGTAAAATCAAGAGATTCCCTCTCTGATCCCAAAATCCTCTGAAGGGCTTACAAATATACACAGGCTTCTGTTTCACACTCAGAATGGATCTTTTTTCAACTAAAGAGTGGATATGAACATTAACACAGTGACTACAAACAGAACTCTGGGTTGCAACCTAGGAGCATGTTATAAAGCAAACCAGTAACACTTTCAAGACACACACATGGCAGTTTTCTTTCCAGTTGAAGAAAGCCATTCAGAGCTGCCGACACAATGAATGTACAAAGAGGAAAACAATAAACCTTAAAAAAAAAAAAAGATTTTAAAAAAGCATGAATTCAGATCTTACCATATCGTCCATTTCTTCCTCCTTGCTGTATCTTGCATAATCTTTTCGCAAAGTTCTCATTAATATCATAGACACTAGGCCAACCAGAAAGATCACCATCATAAAAGAATTGAAAATTGAAAACCAGTGAATCTACAAAAAGAAAACACATCCCTAAGGTTTAGAACTGTA
>BJBW01008086.1:24061-35549 GCA_004320125.1 Scolopax mira
GTCCCTGCCCAGGGCAGGGGGGTTGGAACTCGATGGTCTTTAAGGTCCCTTCCAACTCTAAGCATTCTATGATTCTGTGACTGTTTCTGTAATTCTGCCCTTCCATGTACAGAATCTTCCCACAGACTGGCTAAGGAAAAGTTTCCAAGTATCTTTTTGTTACTTCACACACACTAAATTAAGATCTAGCTTTACCTTTTACTTTATCAAGAGGTATGAAATTATTAACAAATACCAAGAATTCTGTAAAATATTATCAGGCTTAGTAACTGGGAATACCGTTTGTAGAAAACCAAAATTTTAAAGTTCTCAGCAATTTTCAAAAAACTACCACAAAAGAAGAAACCAAGCAATTGGGGTAAAAGCAGGAAAAAAAAAGCCAGAAGATAAAAATAGGAATAACACAAAGAATGCATGAATGGCTGCATTTGGAAATAAAATAAATCCACCTCCTCAAGCCAGCAAGTTGTTTTTCCACATCCACAATTCATAAGTAATGCAGTTAGCAGCCATTCTTTCACACCCCTTCTCAAGTGGAAAAAGACAAAAGGGCTCAGATTTACAAGTATTCAGGCAGCAACAGAAATTAGAAACACACACCACACACCCCATTTCTATGTTTTTACTCTGCAAATTTCAAAAACTGAATGTAAATACTACCCCCCCCCTTTTTTTTTGTCATGAGTGGAATCAAGGACCTGTTTCTTGTAAAATAAATTCATGCCTTGAATACAGCTCTAACCTCTATTGAAATTCAGCACTTTCTTCCATACACTAACTGCAAAAATTAAGCTTAAAAACAAAATTAAATCAACTACACAGAAGAAGCACCAACAAGTAGAATATTTCCAACACAAACTATGATTTCTCTGATAATGATCATTTGTCCAAATGAAAATATACAGCATATGTCAGGTCAAGCAGAGCTGTAAGAAACCAACCAACTAACTGGAGACCTGCACAGTCACAGTGACTTCCTATAGCCCTGGAGAAAACAGGATATTCCCCAATGCCCCTGGATATTCTGGGATGGATGCACCTCCTTCTCCTACTTCTTAAGAAAACTCCAATATTCTGTATTTTTGTTTCTGCTGAGACATAGCTCACTCTAAGCCCCATTTTTTAACCGAAAAACATTTCATCGTTTTGTAAACTTGCTTTTCAGCAATAAAACTTTTGCTGGAGAAAAAGAAAAAACCCAATGGAATAACAAACATTCAGGTCAAGAAGTGTCCCAAGAAGACTTTTAGACCACGGATTATATTCTCAGGACCTGTGCTGGTAAATTTAAGAGAAGGAGGTCATTGAAGCTGGCAGCGTAGCTGAAACACGGACTTCAAAATCCAGGCCTCCATAAATACATATCCATAAAATGTATGGATAAAAAAAGCCATAAATACAAATCCAGTTTGTATTTATGCCTCCACTGAGCTGGATCCTGTACTTTTTTTGGACTATGTTCCCCCCCAAAAATGCTTCTGCTTGGCATTTTTTTCCACTTCAAAATGCCTCTGCTTGGCATTTTTTCACTCGAACAGATTTTTTTGAGTCATCTTGACATTAATTAAAAGGAAAAAAACAACAGAATCCCTATCTTCTGGATTTGTTGCTAAGTAGGAATTAATTCTTTCTAAAATACTTGGCCCTTTATTGTCACTCTCTTGCAGTTTCATACTATGCTCAAATAAAGGATAACATTTTTCTAAGGTTAAATTTTTTTAACTCACAAAGGACTGTTCAAAACACAGAGGTCAAGAGAAAATATACTGTGAATTAAAACAAGGGTAAAACAGATTAAAATCTATTACTAAGTTACCCCACGAGCTTTCAGACCCCCGGAATTTAACACTTTTTGGTTTTGAGTCGGCTTTTTTTTTTAACTAACTGAAACAAGCCATTCTGCATCTAGGGCTCTAGATGTAAACAGCAGCTTCTGCTGCTGTTAAAAAAAAAGAGACTTTAAAATATCATTTGAAACAAAATGACTGCAATGGCATTTCTAAGCACAAATTCAAATACATTAAAAAAAATCCTTTTCCCCTTTAAATTCATCTTCTCTAATTGGTATTGTATGGCAATGTCAAAAATTAATCTTCTCATTGAAGTCATTATGATCCCAATGTTCAATACATTTAATAATTCACTAGGTCTTGGGTGTAACACAGGGGATGTCAATTCAAATGGTTGACATATTACAATAAAAAGCATTATTACTCCAGATTGAGCTTGACCAGAGAAACAAGACAACTGATAACTAAAGTTATATGGTGACATAAGTATATTTTAATAATTCGTTACTTTCTTCACAAAGATATTTATACAGATTTGAGACCTATAAGAACAATATTGTTCATATTTGTAGCAGAAGGGAAATCCAGCTGTCCTGTACGGTGCAATATCCTTTCACATGACACATTTTTAAATATAAAAAGAAACCCTACTTCATGGATTCTTAAATACAACATAAATTTGCTCCAGTATTCAAGTGCAAAAATACAGGCAGGGTCCACCAACAGTGTTATTTATGCAGTTTGTGGTACTTCAGTCACTGACAGCTGCAGCCTAAATAATTATTCTAATTTAATGAACAACATGAAGTTTCACACTTAACCTCCCACCGCTGTCCAGTCAGACTATGTTGAGAAGAAGGGAACTGCTTTTTATTGCAGAAGCTAATTTATTATAACATTTCTAATTCCCCTTCAGTCCAGCGGATAAAAATCCCAAAGTATAAAATGCAAATCTGATTTAATTTTGTAAACTCTTATGATGTTCATTTCAAGAGGAAAAACGCCCCTAATTGTTAGTCTTGCAATAACCCCAAACACACATGGGGGAAAAAAACACGATTATCTGGTAACTCAGAACTTAGACCTGCTTCACAGATTCATGAAGAAAATCTGTGCAAGTCTTTCAGACAGTCGTGCCAACAATCTGAAAAGCAGGTCCCTATGGTTGGGTATTTTAACACAGATTCAAGCATCTAAATGATTAGTGAAAGGTACTTGAGCAGCTCTTAATTATTTCGGTTGCAGACACTCGCCATCCGACACACTCCTTTAAGCTGTATCTTTTTCTAAGAACATAGGAATCTGTCTGTGACAAAACCTAAGCCTCTGTTTGTTAAGAAAAAACCCAAACAAACCACAAATTACTAACAACTGTTTCAATTTCATTGCAGCAATTTGTGGACTACTGGTGCAGAGGTGGGAGCATGGATCACAACGAGATAAAAATTTATCCATTGAATTTTTTTTCTAATTTCACTAATACACTCCAGTTACAATTTTTTTTTTAAAGAGTGAATACTACTTCAGCCAAAAACGAGATCTACCACTAAAGAGACCAAAAATCCAAGCTACCATCACATTTCAACAACTAAATTGGAAAAGAATTCTTTATACAAATGCTAACTGTTAAAGGCTGCTCTGTGAAATTTAAATTTTCCTACATGCATTGGCTATAAATTGTACTGCGTTTATGACAGTTTTTAAGCCTGTAAAAAATAAACCTCAGTGAGCAATCCTTTGCTCTGAGTTTTTACTTTCAAAGTCAAATATCAAGGGGATTTGGATTTCAACAAATTTTGTGTTATTTTGTATTTAATAAGTAGTAATAAATACTACAATTAATTTATATTTGTAACATTTATATTTGTTACTCTGACATTTGGAAAAAAAGGTATTTTAGAACTTTCAATAGCAGATTAAACGCAGAGTTGACTCCCAATCACATTTCACTTCATGGATCCACTGCTAGAAATACTAAAGCACCTCCTGATATAGAAGCTGCTGGATTCCAGCTACCAGCAAAGAGATTATTGTCTTCATCTTTTATGCAGAGGAGACAGACTGTAAGGAGAAAAAACTAGAAGTGGACATGGACAGCTTCCCAGACCATGTACACATATTTAGTCATCAACCAGCTACCGTGTACCATCTGCTTCAGAGAAAACATCTGACCTGCAGCCACTTTGGTCAGGAGTTAAATTCCCTGCGGGTCCAAGACACATTATCTATCTATAGAGAGTGACAACGTGGTAATAATAATAATAATTTATTTTTTTTTAAAAGCAGCCAAGGACATGGATGAAGAGGAATTCCCCACCTGCTGGGAAATGTACCAGCAGGTCACTTACACTTACAAGCCAGAAATACCTGGTTCTTTTTGAAATCTTCTACTCTTCTGAACACATTCAAAGGCTGTTTTGAATGACTTCATGCCCAGTCTGTCTGGAAGAATATATTCTAATATGGCAAGTACATACTGGGTATGTACTGGTAAAGCAATCAGAGGTGCAAAAAGGCACCTGAAAAAAAATAGTACTAGTGCAAGACCAGACCTTAAGCCCTGAAGAAATGGCACTCAATTTTTCCACAATAAACAATCCTTACATAGAGAAAATCTAAAGCATTCCATGTCAAAATATCAGCACAAGCAGCTGTGAATCGGAATCTAAAACTCCTAACTCAAAATAAGACTTAACAAAACCAGGCTTACCTCTTGTAAAGAACTACAGAAGACAACAAACTAATGTCAGGGATGTAATCAAACCCAAAATGACCACAAGGTACAAAAACTGCAGTAGTTTTCCACCAATCTGAACTCCTGATAGTCCAGGATGACTTTGGCTCCCTGGAATTCTGAATTCCAAAAGACTTCTCTGAGCCAAATAGAAAATGGTATCAATTTCCATGTATTGAGGAGCTCAGGGTTCAGTATTACCCTAATTGTACTTATTTTTGTTTAAGAAAACAGATGTTAATTATCTTTTTTTCTAAGTGTTAGATTAAATAATTACCAATACAGGAAATTGTTAATTTCTCCATTATTAGAATATTTTTACAGAAGAATTTGAGAGTGTATTCACAGAAGAATGTTGTCCAATGCTCTGCATATTTCCCTCAGAAACAGCAGCAAATACTCTGGAAAGCTAACTTACATCTGACTGCAGACACCACAGTGGTCACAAGAGAAGACAAAAGATAAATCTAAAGTTTCTTCTCGCTCATGTTATTTTAAGAAAAGAATATTAATATCCTTTACAAGTCTAAATTAGCCTGATTACTGCATGTACTTCTGGTAAAAGAGAGGCTCTAGCACTTTTGGACTCCTAAAAAAGAAAATATTTCAAGCACTTCAGCCAGTTCCTGATGTTGAGTCAGTCCCTTTCCTTCCCTTGATATGACTGAGGAATGAATTAACTAGAGAATCTTCAGAAAATAAATCTGGGAATAGGACACTTCCTAACAGCAAACAGTAACTCACAAACCTTCCAGCCTTTTCAATTTGTCGCTTCATCTAGAGAGTACAATTGTCACTGGAATAACACAATCTCTTTGTAAAGATGGGGCAATTAAAGAAGTAAAAATTATACATATAACTGGCAGAATATTACCATATTCTGACAACAAAGTTTTACTTAATCTTCACAGCCACGCTGAAGTGCTGCCAGTTGCCTTCGCTGTTCTTTCCATTTTGTGTTTCTGAGCATATTCTACAAGATTTGACATAAAAGCTGTTTCTCCCATATTGAATAAAATTTTCAGCAGGCTACGAGTCTTGCAAACCAGTAACAGGACTGTTTCCCAGTTAGGCACTGGTGATGCAATGCAGTGTAGCCCAAGAAATGCATTTGCAAAAGACGCTGAAATGTCACCTCTGAAACAATATGGGAAGAGGGAAAGGGCAGGAAACAACAGAAAAAAAAGGCAGACTGGCTCTGTCCTGACTGGCATATGATGAGCTAGAGCAAATAATATAAAGGTATTTAGCAAAGGTATTTTAAGCTTGACAGTAACCAGAAGGACATAATAATTAACTTTATGGTAAGGTAGAACATTGAGATGTTGAGCTCTCACTACTCATTTCCAAGTGCAGAGAGTCTGCAAAGTATTTAACATCACTGGAAAAATACAGATCGTTAAAACTGATAATTCCAAAAATATTAATTCCAGTAAATACACTTTTAATCATTCACAGACAGAAAGCTTCATTTTACTTTATAAAATATAATCAGTTACTTGAGAAGCATGTATCTGCTGCGAGAAAAGATGAAAACTTTACAGTAAACTGAAAAGCCAAGAGCAGCAGAAAAGCTTGCAGGGAGTTTCAACCGATAACCTGAAATAGACTCAGCTCCTACCAGCAGCAACCTTTCAGTCCTTCTCATTCAGAAATCAAGTTTTTTTTAAAAAAAAAACCAAACCACAGATATTTAAGTCTCTAAATGCACTTTCAATCGCTTACCTTTAAATTTGATGTCAAGCCCACTAAATTCCAATTCCACTCCTTGAAGTGCTTCTCCCAGGGTTTCATGGTAATGGCTGATGCTTTTTTTTGATCCCACGCAGAAAGGAAGAGAGAAGTATTTGTACGTTTCTTGGCGATTGTGGTAGGGTCCTACTGTATTCATCCATAAAACAACTTCCTCTTTATCTTGGTACTGAAAGATAAAAGTTATTGAGTTAGATGAGAAGCCCAGCACAATAAAAATATTCAAGAAACTCATTCGTATTAACTAGCAAGGCAGGATTGTTCAGTCACAGGCAGGAGTTACATTTAAAAACAGCTGAGTATTTTTGTCTTTTGGGTGGCAGGGATTCTAGGACAAGATTTTCAGCCTGCTTTCCTACAAAAAACCACCAAAACTTAGTTGATCATACAGTTTCTTAGAGCTTATTACTAAAGTATCAGAAGAGGGGGATTCACACAAATTTAAGAGAGAAGCAGAAGATGCAGAGAGCGGAAGTCTCAAAAATAAACAAGCTTTAACAAATTTTGTGGAGACATGCATCAGTAAAAAGCAAAACTCAACTTATTTCCACTGAAAGGAAATATTAGACTAAGATATTGTTAAATGAGATCCTAGCAAATAAATCAGGCAACCTACCCATAGTGACAGGTATACTGTATTTTCCTAAAATACAAGTAATTTTATTTTCCTGTAATGATATAAATTACATTCAAAATTTCCCGAAGAGCACAACACCTCCCAGGAAGCTCTAAAATTAAACTGCAGCATAACCTAAGGTAGCCATGAGACAAAAAAGTCGGACAGAAGGACTATATTTTGATCATTTCCAACATTCTCACAGGGGGGAAAAAAAACAGAACAACAAGGAGTCTGGTGGCTGCAATAAAATTCTTTCTTGGAACATCCCCCCTTCACTTTCCACAGCTACTGTCATCCAGGAAAACTTACTCCTTAGTGAGGAGCCAGTAAAAGTTTTGAAGCCCTTATAACTTTTCAACAACCCAAAAGTCCTTAAAGCCATTTATGGAACAGAATTTAAGTATTGTGTGAATTCAAGAGAATCAAATGATGTGAAATCATAACCTGCACTGTATCTGAATGCAGATATCAGGAATCAGGTATCAGGTTTGCTGGTACAAAGCCTCTCACCCAACACAATTTCTTCACCTACTATAATTTCAGCAGATTAGCAGGGACAGTGATAGCTTTAAGGCAGGAAAAAATCCCTTCCTATAACTGTACACACCTCCAAGCACAAACACCATATATATCCTGATTTTTTTTTTTAAAGTACAGAAGAATAAAGTACTATTTTAAGACCAACATGCAAACACAGAACACACTGGAGAGGAAAAGGAAGTCAAATGTTAATTAGCCATAACTATTTCACAGTGCACAGCTAAAATACCAAATACAGTTCTGCATCTCTCTTTTTCACAAACAAAGGTTCTTTAACTCCATTTATTCTGAATAACCACAGTCATGCTGAATTGTTAACTCGGAAATAATTAGCTACTCGTGGAATGCAGATGAGGTGTTTAAAAATTAAACTCAAGGATTTAAACAAACATGCTTTGGGAAATAATTTAATTCCCTTATATTAACACAGCATCTCAATTACAAGCCTCATCTTTTTTGTTTACAAAGATGCACAAGGGTCATTCCAGCCTCTTGTACAAGCGATCTTCACCGAGAAACTTTAAATATCTTACTAATTTCATTCTGAGCAGAGCCAAATCTGCTCAAAAGTTTCACAAACTTGCCCATTTGCAGAGCACATGCTTCAGAACATTTCTTGACACGTAAAGAATGTCAATGAAGGAGAAAAGAAAAAAATAAACAACACAGTAAGAAAAAACCAGACGTTCCTCCTCTCTATCAGCAACCAAAAAGGCTGTACCAGTGAGACACAGTCATCCAGGTTCAAAGAAAGCTGGCAAAGAAGGAAAAAAAGAAAGAAAAATGACAGTTCCAGCCCCCTCAGCAGCAGAAGTAGATATTGGAATCTGCCCTATGATACTGCCTCTCGCTCTTGCCAATGTAGCAAGGGACAAGTTGGTCCATATCTCTTTCTAGTCTGTTATGCCTCACACGTCTTCTGTTTCTTCCTCTAACAGCTGCAGAACATATTTTCAGCCCTTCCTCAAAATGGCCTTCACTTGTCAAGAGCCCATTTTAGCATTGCTCCTCGTAATGCCACAGCTTCGACGTGAAGCCAGCTACATCTCTCTTTACCCTGCAGCAACAGAACATGACAATGTCCTTAGGTCTGTGAATTTATTTTTGACAATACAATAAAGGAAGCATTGACCACTGCTTTACTTGGCTCCTTGTTTCTGGCCTTCTTCACACCGACTTCGGCATTTTTGGAACGATAGCAAATCACCTTCAAGTGAGGAAACCCAACTTCCTAAGAACATATTATTCAAAATCTTGTTACATTTTCTGATCTAATAATGCAGCTACACTGTAATTGCAGTATCTACAATAACAAACTCAATCTCTGCTTGTCTCTTATCCCCATGATGCTTATCTCTCCTTTAGGGCCTACAGGTTTTTCCCACAATGATCCAAGGTGCCATCAGTCTGCTCTGGAGAGAAAAGGGACCAAATCAAACAGAAGCAAATAATTAAAATAATACTTTTATTACTTTGTCTTCCCTCACGAGCATCCCAGAACAGCACAAGAGAAATCTGTTCAGGACTGCTACACAAATGAACTCTGCCATCCCAGGCTACACCTCCCTCACAATCAGCAAATCCCCCATCACAGCAATTTGCAATCCATCAGGTGCTCCCAGTGCCCTCCCAAAATTAAGAAGGCTTCAGTAAGAAACCCAGCTAAAGCAGCTTCAGTCTGAATTTAGGGGAAGGGGTGTTTAAAAAAATTCAGATTTTCTTCTCCCTATGTTTCTTGGGTTTTGTTAATTCTCAATTCTAAAGATGAGCTTTCACATTTAAATGTATTTCCCTGTCATGACAGATCTCACCTTTTTAATCTTAGTTGGGTGGCAAGAACTCAGTGCTATCAAGGAGTTCAAGTTTGAGGGGGTTTGAGTTTTTTGGGGTTAGTTTTGGTTTTATCTTTTTCAATACTGCCTTCACAACACCAAAGCATCTGCAACAAATAACTGTCAACATGTTTACTGGAAAATAAATCTTATTTAGGTAAGACAGAGAACTAGAGTGCCTTGTAAGACACCTCTGTCACCTCTATACAAGGACTTTTAAGTTCAGTTCATTAAAAGCAAGACAGGATGTGAAGAGTCTAATGTCTCTTTCAGAAATTGTTATATGGCAATATAAAGGTAAGTGTGATAGTTTTTTAGCTTCTGCTACGTAATCAGCAAGCAAAATGCTTCAACTCATTGAGATCCCACCAGACCCCAGAAAACATAAAGAAAGTTTCAAGAACCCCTTATCATTACAGGTACAGAACAAACAAAAGAGGAAGTTGGCTACAACGTGCAAGAACATCCACATCACTCACGTAAGTAAAATTCCCCGAGAACAGTCGCTGTCATCATAAGAAATCCAGGTAAAACTTTTTCCCTCTCATTCCACATCTGATAAGGGTCCCGAGTCACTATTTGACCCACCACTGTCACAGGACTTATGGAAAAGAAACAAACATATTCCTGCTACAGCTGTATCTAAACTACTGAGGCCTGCCACAGGGGGAGGCAGTAATGAAATAAAACGTCAAAGAGGAAAATAATTTCAAGCAAAACTAATGACCCACAGAGTAGACTCCAGATAATTTGAGCGACATAAATCTAATATCTAGAGTTACACTTATGAGTCAATGCAATTTTATCTTCATCCCTTATGAAAACAAGCGCCAAACATCTTCCTAACAGGAAGGACTTATTTTACTCTACTGAAGTATTGCTATTTCAGAAATTCTTTTTAATTCTTCTTTCTCTTTCCTGACTTGTTAGCACAGAATTAGATGGTGAAAAGGCAGCTTTTCACAAGCCAGAAGGACACCAGTGACCTATTAAGACCATAGTAACTGACAAGGCAAAAAAGGTCAACAAATAAGATGCTGTGATCTCTTCCCATATAGCTCAGCAAGCTGTGCCAGTTTCAGTTCACCTGAAGGGACAAAATACTGCATATAGCTCAGGGATCCTAATAAAATTCACAGACACGAGCATTTAACAACTTGGTAACAGTGCCAGAATTCACTGAGTTCACCGCTTCCCAATACGAGAGATGACTACAAAATATAATGTTAAATACCTTTTACCTACTGGAACTTGTGAAAAACAGAGTACTCTTTCTGTAAACATAGCAAGTTTGGCTTTGCATCTTTTTCTGCGCTAAGCTTACCACCAGTTCAGTAATTTCAGTAACTACATGGAGTATATAATCTATGTCACCTATGCAAACCCATAGGGGCAGGCTGAACAAGTCTCAGCATCCAAACAAGTTACCTGCCATATGCTGGTAATCTGCTCATCACAAGTTAAACTTTCCCAAATTCTTTTTCCCCATAATTGCCAGACAGGTGGTTAAAACCAGTCTGCACCTCAAATGCCATCACATATCAGCTACAACCCTCACCACAGCTGGGGACATCTGCTCCAAAGCAGCACAATATGGTCACAACTGCCTGTTCAGAGTGCTGGGCTATAAGAGATATTGCCAGTGTACAAGCTAAAAATCACATTAAATCTATCTATAAATCTATCTAAATCTAAAGCCACACCACCATTCCAGTCCCCTGCAGAATATTAAACTGGCCTGAAGCTTGCACAGTTTAACCTGGCCAAATGTAGACTTCTCCCATGACAATACAACTACTGGAAACTCAGGTGCATGAGGCATTTGGAGGCTTAATACGATTTCCATACATCTGCATGGTTTCAAAACTTTTTAAACACAGCAATTCTGAGACTATCTTCAGCACAGTACAAGCTTCTTTCTTTCCTGTTACCAAACAAGGCACTCGTGATGCAGAAAGCAACTGAGTGCTCTCTTTACACAACCCCAGAAATCAGAAAGGCAGCCCAAGAAATAAACTATTTATTCTACAAAACAATTAAGACTAGATTAAGTCAGCACACGAAAGCCTGCAGAAAAAGATATGAGACTGGCAGGTTTTTGATCTTCTTTTCTAAACCACGAAAACACTTTGCAAAATGATGGAGGCACAAAGAGGATTGCAACCACCAAAGTCTCATGTGATGATTCAGCAAAACAAATACAAATTGAGATGGTTTCTTT
>BJBW01008087.1:3632-17937 GCA_004320125.1 Scolopax mira
TTTTAAAAGGCACCCAAAAAGCCTGTATCTCACTTTAGCAAAGGTTTTCTGATTCTTCAGGAGTTGATATCGTGGCCTCTGGTAGATCAGTGCTACCTATTTTTATGTCATTTCATGGTGAGGACTTTAAAAAGCCTAGACGCTGAGGTCTTCAGAGCTCCCTGCTCTGAAGCTTGGATTGTATATTTGCCTTAAATAAAAATGGAAATTTTGGGTGTTAAACTCTCACGTTATATAACTTCAGCCCCAAAACTGAATTTGTCAGCGATAACCAGGTATTTAAATCCCATGTAGCAACGACTGGCATCGCTACCGTTAGGAAACAAATGGGATTTGCTTGTTGCCAGACAGGAAATATGTCGTGTTCCTGTAAAGGCAGGGGGGCTGCTGAACCCAGCAGAGATCTCTTTAGGAAACCAAAACGAAACCAAACCTGGCACTGAGCCTTTCTGTGCCTGTTTAAATGTGTGTATTCATATATATATATATATATATGCGCAGACACACACACAGATAGTTATCCTTCTCACTTTTTATTCACACATGCACACTCCTTTCTTCCTCCCTCTTTTTCACTCAAAAATAACCCACTAAAGAAGGACAGCCAGCAGAAAGAAGAAGCTGTGGCAGTGCCATTGCTGTTTCAGAACTGGATTTCTCTTAAAGAAGGTTCCATGGCTGTGGTTTTTCTCCTCACAGTTAAAGGGTTGTGCCAGTGGGGACCTGGGGACAGCTCAGCCTTGCCTGTGGGACAGCTGTACACAGGGGATGGTGGCTGTGATGTCCCTGTGGGTCCCATTAGGGAATTTGGCAGGGCTTGGGAATCGCTGCTTCTCAGGACACCCCTCAGGCTTTGCTGGGTGCCCACCTGGTTGAGACCTCTCAAACTCACAGCACGTAGGGGCATAGGCTGGCAGGAGTGGCTACCATCAGGAGAGCAGGACTTCCTAGGGGACTGAGCTTAGTTTTCCTTCTGCTAATCCTTTTCTCCTCCTTTTGGGAGACCTGGTGGAGGAAAGTGTAGCATGAGGCTGTGGTCTCCTCCTGCCCCTGCAGCCAGCCCTTGGCTCCCTGTCTCTCCCAGCAGTGAGACAAGGGAAGGCAGAGGCTTTCAGCCAGCACGGCTGATGGTGCTGACTGCAAGTCATCAGCTGAAAATAAATGTAAAATACACTGCACTCCACACAAATAATCTTATTCTTCCCCTTTTTATGGAGTTGAACTACAACAGAATATTTTTTTTCCAAGTGAGTGCATGGTGCTTGGAGAGATTCTATTTCTTGTTGCTCTAATTCTGCGCTGAGTACTTAATGAAATGTCTACACGTTCCTAATGAAACCTACTTTGGAGCTATTCTGCATAGTCAATCAGTGAATTCGATTGTGAGTGAGTTCCTCAACCCATCATGGAAATGTCCATACGGTCCTGCCAAGTAGCAGGGTCTCCACATCCCTTCTAACGTCCTGACATGTGGCTTTTATTGTTTAAAATGACAGTGAACGGTTTCAGCAGGTTCCAGTGAATGAGGTCCTGGAGGATGCTGGATGTCAGAGGGATGTCTGAGGAAGCAGGGATGGTTTTTTTGGCTTTCTGTGCCCAGGCGCCGGGCAGCTGTGTTTAAAAATCCTCCAGTTTTGCACTCAGCTGCCTTCCTCCTCAGCCAAGAGGAGTAAAACCGGTTAGAGTGGGAGCCTGGCACGTGGGGCACCGGGGTGTTGTCCTCTGCTCCGCTGCCAGGTTGTGGTGTGGATGAGGTCCCATCACTGCAGTTCAGTGCTTCTCTTGGAAAGACCTCATTCCCATCTGGGGTTGCTGAAGTCTCCCACCGTGGCTGGCGTGGGGCACGGTGATGTGCGTGGATGAAAGGGGGGGGAAAATCTTGGTTTGCAACTGCTCGTTGTGTAACAGAACCATTGGGAAAACGGTATCTTTAACTCTGCTGGTTCAGGGCACTTTTCATTTTCGGTTTTATTTACCTTTGTCTTTAATTTTCTTGGTGTCTTTCTTCCCTTTTCCTGGGTATAACGTTTTCACACACAGATGTCTCCTCGCTCTGCCCGGCGACGTTGGTCCATACAAGCAATTAACGACTTCCCGGTACTGTGCGTTGTGCTAATTCTGTCCTTGATATAACCTTGTCTTCTGCCCAAGGGCCCAAGAATAAAATGCCACCTGCCTGCCTTTGAGTAACCTGCACAGAGGTGGGGCACTTGCCTGAGCTTCAGAAAGAGTGAACCCATGTGTAAGTGGACAGGAGCTGGTTTGCAGGGTCCAAATATTGACCTACAAACAAATTTAGCAGTTGGGAAAGGAGGCCAAAGGGGTAGTTTGAAGGGTTAGAAGTGATCCAACTTCTAAGAAACAGAGAGTGCACAGCAAAGGAGCTGGGTGATTCTTACGTGGCATCGACTGACTGATGAGACTGATGTGAAAACACCTCATTTCTGAAAAAGGTGGAGCCTTGATGGATTGAGAGAGAGAGAGAGGATCACTGAAGAGGTGTGGAAGAAACAAACTGGTTGAGCTGCTGACAACGATCTGTCGTTTCATTAAAATGAGTGCAACATGCTGTAAAGCCTTATTTACTGGAGCAATAAATAGAATTTCTCCTTAATTTGTGATCTTCTCCCAGCCCTCGGAGCTGCACTGCCCTGTATTCAGTTGGGGTGGTTGCCCTTCCGGCCACCCCGGCAGGTTCTCCCTCCTCCTGGCAATGGCCCTTCTAAACTTTTGACAGTCCATAGCCATTACTCAGGTCCACGTGTCACTCAAGCTCGAACATGGTTCGTGGGAACATCTTGATGGTATCAGCATTGCTCAAGCTGTGCTGGAAATTTGGGTAATTACTATCTCATCGCTCATCTGCCAAGCACAGGAGAAGCTTTGAAAACTCCCATTTCAGTTTAAAGATGATGTCTTTGGGTCTGTTTTTCTTAACGTCTGCGTGAACAACTGGTTTTTCACAGCTGCTGTCCTTCTTGCTCTCCCTTCATGAGACAGCAGGGAATAAAATAGAATCCTGTAACACCTAATTTAACTTGGTATAATAAGATCAAGCCTTCCTAATTACAACAGCTCTAAGACTATACTAGCAAATAATAGGTGTAAGAAAACCAGAAGTAATTTACTTGACTCCATCAAGGCTTTTTGCAAAGAGCTAATAAAGAAATGTGAGCAGTGGAGGCAAGAAATGAAGTTCTGTCTTGGATCAGGAACAGACTGAAAGAAAGAAAACCAAGCAAGGAACTTGCCAGCTCCCGGTGTGGCAAATCGGGGTGCACAAAGGGCCACAGTTTCATTTCCTCACAACTGGCGTGGGAGGAGGAGCGAGGAGGGACGTGGTAAAGTTATAATTTTGTGTAGTGTGTACTTAAAAATGATGTATGGATTAGTCCAAGCCTTGAAGGACTGGTTGTGTTTGTGGATAACCTTTGGAAGAGGCTAATGGCGCTCCCTAAAGTGAAGGCGAAGAAGCAGACGTGCATGAAGAGAGGAGTGGATTATTTGTGCAGACCAGATGCCTGCTTTCTGGAAGAAGAGGTCGACATTTTTCAGGGTGCTCAGGGAAGGAAGAGTTTAGCAAGTCTAGAAGAAGGAATAATTCCTCCTCCTTTTTAGATAATGACTAGCCTCCAATTCCCAAATGCCTCTGCTTTCGGGCAGGCGCCAGCTATTAATTGATGGAAGCTATAAAGAAATATTCCTGCTGTGGGGCACTTGATTCAAAAGAGCCTTGGATTTGTTAGTCCCGTTGTGGAAGTCGGCTGGTGCTGTGGGAGATGCTGGAAAATAGTAAATGGGGGTTATTTTGAAGAGGAAAATCCAGGCAGCGCTGCGTGACCTGTGGGGGGGAGTTAGCCTGTAGGCAGTCGTTCAGAATGAAGGAGCGCAGCTTTCTGCAGGGAGGCAGCAGGTTTTTTAAATGTTGTTTTAAAAACAAAACAAAACCAAAACAAATTATTGGAAGCAGCTCGAACCTGACATCGAGCAGGTTTAACTCTTTATTTTGCTAAATGCCTTATCGCAGCTTAATCTTCGGCCTCGAGCCTGTTCCCTTCTGTCCACAGCCCTTCCCCTTGCCCTGCTGGCACCGGTTTATACCCCGAAATTTTGCATATGCTTATGCGAAACGGGCACTTTACCTTTCCTGATGCTGCTTACCAGCCCTGCCTGCCTGAGCATGACCCAAAGACACGCACCCCCAGCTGCTGGGCATCCTTTCCGAGCGGGCACGCCGGCCTCTGGTAACGACTGCTGCCCAGTACGCAGCAATGGTGGTTGCTCCGAAGCAGCTGGTGGCTTATTCTTGGGCTGTCTGTTTCTCCGTGTAACCCATTTACTGCCATCCTTATCACCTCTGATTGCAGCAAATTCGCAGCCTTGGGTATGGTAGTGCAGGTGCAGGCTGGCTTCTTTTAGTCGTTATTCAGTGCTGTTCCCCGCTGTCACCTCCAACCCCATGTTTGTCATAAACTCTGGTCTCTTTCCTTCTGGTGCTCTGAGGAACTGATGAGTCTTAGTTTGCTGTCGCTGTAGCTGTTCTCTTTCTTTCCTTCCCCTCCTTAAACTCTCAGGAGCAGCTGGGTAGATGCAGTTCCCCTTGGCGTGGGTTCTAGGCTGCAGAAAGAGCTAGAAATGTCAGGGGCAGTGCAGAAGACCTGTGTCTTGGACCTTCAGCTCTCAGTAGGTAGCTTGGGACATGCATGTTGACTTCTGCCTCAGCTCCCACCCTTATGTTCCCCAGTCCTGCTCACAACCTGTGCTCCAGCCCCTGGGAAGAGACGTGTTCTCTCTTCCACCCTGATGCCCCTGAACCTCGGTGACACCTTCCCATGACACTGCAGTGGGAGCTTCTCCTGGGAGAAGAGGTGCAGCAGAAGGGAGAGAGGAACCCTGTGGTGAACCTTGGCCAGGCAGGCCCCAGCTAGAGCTCTCCTTGGTAATTCCTCTTAAAAGCATTCAGATGCTGCCTGGTGGAGAGCTACTCCTGTAATTAATGCCAGCAATGATTTGGTTCAGAGTAGAGCATCTGCCGTCAACGGTGATGAGCTTTACCTCATCCGTGATGGTTCCCATGCTTCTGATCATAGGGTTTTTTCTGACTGTTTGTTGCTGTAGCTGAAGCAAACCTGAATTGCCAAAAACCAGGCATGTTTAACGGTGACTGTATATGTGGCTTAATGAATTTCTTGTGTCAGGGGCTGGAAGCAGCACTCATGGAAGTGTAGTACTGGCAGGGCATATGGCCATCAACTGACATCAACAGGGGTCAGACACTGGAATAGGCTGCCCAGGGAGGTGGTTGAGTTCCTTGGATGGATCCTTGGATGAATTTAAGAGTCGTTTAATGTGGTGTTGGGGGATATGGTGTAGGGAAGAACTTTGTAGAGTAGATGGTTGGACTCGATGATCCCAAGGGTCTTTTCCAACCTAGATGATTCTATGAATGACTCTCCTCCAGCAGCTGCACCAGTAAAAAATGAGGGCTTCCCTTTTTGCCAATAAATAGGCAGTGTTAAAAGGAAGGAAACGGGACAATTTTGTTGCGAGTCCCAAGTTTTCTGGGGATTCTGATACATTTAGTGTCTTCATTTGTCTGGTGATATGCTAACAGCAAGCAGTGGAAACCATTCGTGGGGTCTCTTTTCCATTCTCATCCTCATTCGTTGTCATTTCTCCTCAAAAAAAAAAAAAAAAGCAACTGAATTACCTGTGGCAAGTGATCTGTGTTGTCCATGTTTCTAGTCCTTGAAATGCCTGTTGGGAGGCTCCTTCAGTCCACTCCTGCAGAGGGCAGGAGCAGGTTGAATCCATTTGTGGGGCAGTGAACCTGCCTCTGTCAGAGGGAACCCTTCATAGGCTGCAAGTCTTGGGGGCTTACAGGTGGTCAGGGGGTGGGCAGCTGCTCTCCAAATTACCTGACAAGCTCCAGAAACCCTCTAGTGATAGACCCGCAGAACATGGTTCTGCGTCTGCTCAGACACAGCACAAACAACAGCTTTTGGTGGGGCTTTTTGTTGTGAGAAATCTGGTAGCCCTTCCAGGATGAGTGCCTGAGCTCTTGGCCTGATGGCACATCATTGTGCTGGGGCTCTCAAGCTTAGCTCAAGTATCATTTTTGGCAACAGCAGCTCCTGGCTGCACAGTATTTGGCCACCCTGATGAGGAACGAGGTACAGGTGCCACTGTTGTTTGGGAACCTTACTCTAACCTTCAGCATGGCAAGGGTAGGTCCATTTTTAGGTGTTATTAAAAGAGGAATAGTCTGCCCAAGGGTAGAAGAGCTAGAGCTGGTCCGGACAAGCGTCTTGATTAGGAGCTAATGGGCTGAAGAAGGTTTGATCTCCCACCCCACCACCTTCTAGCCACCTTCCTTAGTGCTTCTCAGCAGAGAAATATTGCAGGCAAATTCTGCTTGGGTGGATTGGGCCTTGAGAGAAGGTGGCAGAGAACAGAATCATGCTCTGCTCAGCCAGTTTTTCCAAAGCACTGAACACTGATGACCCAGTTTCCACCAGCATTGGGCACCTCTGGATGGTGGGCAGCATGCCATTCTCTGCTCCTCTTCACTCTGGTGGAAGGTGAGGGGAACTGTGTTGATGCCTGGGGCAGCCCTGGAAAAATCCTCCTTCCTTCAAGTCTGAAATGCCTTCCTCACTTTCTGTCAAGACCATGCTTGAGCCTCAGCCACCCAATGTGCCCAGAGTTCAGGAGCACGTCTCTTTTGCTTCTTGTGACATGGCATTGCATTCACAAGTGTGGCGAGACCTCCTCAGTACATTGGCTTCAGGCAGGAAGTGAAGGAGGAATTAATTTCTTAAGGTTCTTAGGTTTTTTTGAAGGGCATTTTGTGTCTCTGATACGCCTGCCCAGGTCCTCTGAGGACTGTATGATCACAATCATAGGCAGTTTGGCACCCAGAGCTGGCTCCACAGTAGAGGAGCTTCTTGAAGGTCCAAGGCCTGCCCTTCTGTAGCCCAGCCTGCTCTTTAGGAGCACTAAAGGCTGCTCTGCTGGCTCCTTCATAGTTACCATTCTCCTTCAGTGTAGGAAGGTCCCTCAGGAGACCCTCCATAGCTTAGTATAACCAGGAGAAGCTTCTGTGTCAGTGAGGGGACACGCCACAGGGGAGCAGCAGTGCTTCCCTCAGTGGAGCTTCAGTGCCTTCTGCTTGTCATTCTCCTGCACATCCTCCCATCTGTCCTACTCACCCTCCTCCTGGAGCGAGGAGCTGGAAGAGGCCAGGACATCACCCAAGTGCTCTCCCGAATCTCATACAGCCAAGGTAGCTTTATGCAGCTTGGCCTTAAAATTGCTTCCATGTTTATTATCGGGAATGTTTGGGAGTCTTGGCTTCTTGGGTTTGTTCCCTTGTGTCGATTCCTTTCCTTTCTTCTCCCCTTGGCCCCCTCTTATGTCCTGAGCCAGCCGTGAGTAGCCATGAGCATGGTAGCTAAGGGTCCTTGCTAGGAAAACTTGGACATTGCTTTATCATCTGCCAATTGTTTGGTGGAAGCAGAAGGTGGGACTTGCACTAAAGAGAGGGCTACTCAAACCCTGAAGGGAGAGACCATAAGAGACAGTCCAGAGCTCTCGGGTGGCCCTGAAGCTCAAGGCAAGCAGAAGCTGCCTCCTGCTGATGTTGGCTGAAGTCAACGATGGTCTGTGTGTAGAGGGTTCCCAGACCAGACCTCTAACGAGAGTGATAATTGAACTGTCCTCCCACCCAAGCTGCCCAGGTTTGATCAGCATCCCGATGCTGATTTGTTCTCCTAGTGGCTTTTGGAGGGGAACTCACCAAATATTTTTTTTTTTTTTTTTTGAGTGAGTTTGACCTTGAGCTCGCTGCCTTGACCTGCTTTTCACTTCCTACAGATGGAGATGCTTGTTCTCCTGGGCATGTCGTGGATGTTTTCCAGGGTAACACAGAGCCTTCCGAAAGGCAGGTTTGGGCACTGCTTGCATTATTCCTGCCCCTAGTGCTTTGTTCCCTGGCCCGAGAAGCCCTCTGTCCTCTTCCTCCTCTTCCCTGTAACACGCTGCCCTTCGTTCTGCAGAAATCCAGGAGGTGGAAAAGTAAACGAGAAGGGACGGATGCCAACAACCGACCCATCAAAGCTGCTGGGAAAGTTATTATCCAAGATATTTCCTGTTTGCTGCCTGTCCACAAGCTGCTGGGAGAGCTCTACATGTGAGTACGGGCATCAGTCAGCACGGATCTTTAAATGTTTCTGGGCCTTCCCTTCCCTGATGGGAGAAATTTGGGATGGTGGAGGTCGAACCGGCGCTCCGGCATCACCCCTGCAAACCTTACAGGTTCGGGTTCTCCTCAGCTAAAGGGAGAAATTATCAGTACATATTCTTTAAACTCCACACTTAAATGCCCAGGTTTAAAAATCCCAATAAATGCACGGTTCTCATACTGTAAAACTGTATGAGATAAGGCTTTTTCATTTCAGCAGTATTTGGAATGCCCCGTTCCCACGGAGACTCGGTTGTACTTGCCGGTGTCTGTCCAGCAGGTTCTTCAGCTTTATGGAAAGGATGGAGAAGTTCTTTGAGTTTTGTTTTGGTTGCTTTCTCTTTTTCCAAACTGTCTAATTCAGATAGTTACCAAATCTCTGTTCCTGCATATTTTTTTCTTCCTTAGCTTTGGTAGTGCTGTCTGATCCTTCACAGGATTTCTTGGTCTATGGACACTCAGGGAAGAAGTGGGCTTCCCTTCTTAAAGGACGGGGAGAAAAAAGAGAGAAGAAATCTTCCTTCTCTCTTCCCAATGTTATTATAAAGAATATTCTTTAAAAAGACCTGTTGGACCTTGCTTCCCTGGACTTAAAGAGTAGATGTGTCAAGTGTCCTGGGGAAGGTTTGTGAAGCCCACGTGGCTTTCCCCAGCCCACCTTGCCAGCCTCTCAGAGACTCCCCGCTGGGTGCGTTCTCCTACTGGGGAACAGGCTGAAGACCAGTCTGCTCCTCCACAGCAAACCACTGTGTCTCTCTGGGTCAGTCAGAGCAGCCCAACAAGCTGAACAGGAACAGGACCATTAACTGATGGCACCAGCTTCTAGGGACAAGAGTGAATCTTGGCTGGGTGATATTCTGCCACAGGTTTGGTCTCGTATCTCCTTGGAAGCAGCACATTTTAGGATCAGTCCCAGCTAGTTTGGAGCTGGACTTGATGTGCAGTCTGTTAAGGAAGGTGAACATGTGAGTTGCCAGAAGGATGGCAGTGATTCCCAAATAACAGGGGAGGAAGGGGTGGGATCCTGCCCATGCTCTCAGACTGGTATTGATCTGGAAGTTGTGGGCTACTCACTGCTGCCGCTACCGCTCTCCTCCCACTTCTCCATCTTTGGAAGGAGGTGGATAGTAGGATCTGCCAACCAGATCTGAGCTGTCTTCTTTCTTTTTAGACTGAATGTCAATAATATCCAGGAGACTTGCCAGAAGAACGCTGCCTCAGCCCTGGCTGTTGGACGGAGGGATCTCGTACAGGTATCACACCGAATCACACTCTTCCTCACCCTGTTCTGCTACCCTCAAATGGCTTCTACTGTCACCTTGGGTCCCCAACAGCCAACTGGGCTCAGCAGTTGCCCCAGAGACCTCTCGGGTTGGTGAACCAAGGCCTGTGGAACAGTCAGGGGGGTGGTCTTGGCATCCAGAGATTCCTTCCCAGGGCTGCCAGCCTGGCCAAAATGAGCAAAGAGCATTTTTTCAGGGGATTCCTGCAAGCAAACCTATTTTTGAGTCAGCGAATGGAGTAACTGTGCCCACAGTGGCCTGTCTGCTGTCAGCATTTAGATGGTGTTTTTTGTCTTATTTATGTAGTGGTTCATGTTATTCAGTGTTTATCTGCCCTGGCGCTGGGTGCTAACTGCATCCACCTTCTCCCCAGGAGAGTTCTGAGCCCCAAGAAGGCTGGCCGCTTCCCTTCAGCAAGCAATAGGAGAAAAAAGGCTATTTTGGCCCATCCTTTTCCATGTGATTGGTCCCTAGCAACCAGCAGAACATTTGACAGGACTGAGGAGTGCCTGGGAGTGGGCTCCTCCACTGCCAGAGGAGCCTGTGCCCCTCTCCCGAGCACTTGGCTCTTCCAAGACCTGGGCAGGGAATGTCCATAGGCTCATCTGGTCAAAGCAGGAGCAAACTCAAGCTGTTGAAGTTCTGCTAGACCAGGAGAGAGAAGGTAGATTTACAGCTTACTGCCTGGTTTGCCCATGTTGCACCAGAGCTTGGATGGAATAACTTCAGCAAGACTTCTCTGAGATATCTCGCTTTCTTGCTTGTTTTTCCCTGTCCTGTGGAACTGCAGCATTGGTTTTTCTTTACTTTTCTGTGTTGGCAGCTCTCTGATTTCCACTGCCATGCTCCTTTTCCTTTCCTGCTCTTTTTTTTCATGCCAAACCAGGAGCTTTGCTTTTTCCCTGGAATATTCTAATTGTCCCATTTTAAAAAGCACAGCAGAAAAAAAAAGCAGTCCTAGCTCCGCGGTGTAGCGACTGAAAAGGTGGAACCATTTTCAGATCAGAGGATGATAGATGAAGGAGAAATTTCATGTGAAATAGTTAAACTGTTGGAGTAGAAATGGCAAAGTGTACTCCAGTCTGCACTGGGCTGTGCTGGGAGAACAGGGGTGTTCAGTAACTCCTGAGCTAATCAAAAGATACTGTTCATGCAAATAATGATTCACCAGTAAACTTCCTGCCACCAGACATCTCCGAACCCAAGAACTGCCTCAAATTTAAAGCCTTTTAAGGTTTGTGAATATAAAATGCACTAATAGGTCTGTTAATTTACCCTGACAGGTCTGTGAGACTACAGACTATTATTCTTCAAAGTTTAATCCAAACTCAAGGCAAGTGGGACAGGGAAAGCTTCGAGTTCGTGTCACTCTCTCTATAATTTGTGACACGAAAGCTGAAGCTCCTCCCTGATGCCAGGAGGGGGGGGAAAAAAAAAAAAAAGGAAGCTCCATTATTATCTGTCTGAGAGTGAATTTGTGCACACCTATGCCCTGGGAGATTGATTATTTCTAATTGTAGCTTTGATGCTTTTCCTTCCTGTCTGCCAGGTTTGGTCACTGGCCATGGTAGCCACTGATCTCTGTCTCGGACCGAAGTCTGACCCAGATTTGGAGATACCTTGGGCACAACATCCATTTGGACGTCAATTACTGGAGTCCTTGTAGGTGTCTGAACGCTGGGGAGGGGCTGGGGAATGTTTGCTGAAGCAGAGCCCTCTATAACTATGTACATTGTAGGGCATCTTGTCAGGCTTGGCATCCTGCTGCAGCCTGTAATTTTTCCTCTCTCGAGTCTGAGGCGCCTCGAGGGGAGCTGTGGGACTTGCAGGAGGCAGCATTTGGCCTCCCCTCCAGCACCCAGCTCTCCTTGGGCTAACGTTGAACAACAACAGGCCAGTTGCAGCTCTGCTTCCCAGCCTGCCCACAATGCCCAACTGGGAGATGCTGATTTTCTGCTCCCCGCCTCCTAAAGGAATGTTTTGGTGCCGCTGATTTATTATTCACCTTTCACTGCTGCCAGTTGCTGGGAAATCGTTCTGCTGATCTCAAAACCAAGCGTTGGCTGCAGTGAACCTGTTCAGGAGGGGATGTAGGCAGTAATTGATACTATCCATCCATATATACCCTCTTTGGGGGCACAGGGTCTGTGTGGTGTATTTTGCATGCGATCGCTTGACCCAGCTCTTTCCAGCAGTGGGAGGGGAGGACGGGTAGGTCTTGGGTCGCTGTGGATCTTCAGAACAATCCAGAAACTTCACAGCCCTCCAGAAAACCTGTGGTGGGGTTTTGATCTAGATGTGGGATGCTTGCACCTAAGGGGTTTTGTCCAAAAGACATCCTGGCTGGAGGGGAGTTTAATGGCTCAAGCTTTGCATCCAGTTAGAATCAGCTCTGTGGAGCTTGTTCTTGAAGCTGCAGAAACTTGGGACAATCAGGCCCCATCTCTCTCCTACCTATGAGGCCAACAGTGTTTTCAGGAGGAGGACTTGGCTCCTCAAAGGTGTGATGAAAAAGACAACCCAGTCCCACAGGGCACTCGTGCCTCCTGTGGGCAGTAACGAGACCCAAATCCATTGACATGAGGGGTTTGAAATTGGTTGTCCTGAAGCCTCGATGCTTTTGCCACCATCTCTCCTTTCTGTTCCCCAGGCTGGCTCATTACTCACAGCTCCATGATGTGCAGACCCTGGCCATGCTCTGCAGCGTGTTTGAAGCCCAGTCCAGGCTACAAGGATGCCCAAATTCCTACGGCCCCTTTCCTCAGCGTGCCTCCAACCTGGCCTCCCACAGCCGATACGTAAGATCTCTGTTTCTTCCCAGTTTGTCTTGGATACCTTTGAACATCTCTCACGTAGATGACATGGTTTCCTCTCCTTTCCCCTTCCACAGCCTAGCTTTACTTCCTCGGGCTCCTGTTCCAGCATGTCAGATCCTGGACTCGGCACCGGAGGCTGGAGCATAGGTACTGAGATCTGGGGGGTACAGAGAGGAATCTGCCTCCCTTCTGGCCTAGGCTTTAGATGGGAAGCAGGGAGTTATAGTGGCTGTTGCCAGAGCATCTCTCTGGGGTTTGGCCAAGGTGATGTGACTCCATGGCTGGAAGTGAGCAGTGGCCATGCTGATGCACCCACAGGCCTGCCCTTTCTGACTCCCTAGCATCCCATCCCACTGGAGAAGCTCTTACAAACACCCAAGACAAACCAAGCTGGGCTCCTGGTTCACAGGCTAACCCACTGCTGCCTTCTCCAGCTGGAGACAAGCAAAGAGAGAGACCAGTTTGTCCCAGTTTGTTTCCAGCCTGACTATAGCAAGCCCTTGGGGTGACTCCCTCCGTGCTGCCTGGTGCCATAGACTTTCTACAGCACTTTGCACGGTTTGAGGGTCTTATCCATGACAACTACTCCTGGTAATTCCCTTGTCCTTCCTGTTGCCAGGATTAGCTGCTCCATCACCTTCCCAGGGATGAAGGTCAGGCTGACTGGCCTGCAGTTCCCTGCCTCCTCCTCCTCCTTGTCCTTTTTTTTGAAGACAGGGCTGCCATTTGCTTTCCTCCAGCCTTCAGCCACCTCTCCCAGTCCCCACCATCATTCAACAATCACCGAGAGCGGCCTCGCAATGTCATCAGCCAGCTGATTCCACAGGGTTCAGGTGGAAAAAAGCAATGCTGTGCTTTCTCCAGTGGCTGGAAAACCATCAGCAATGGGGAAGACTGGGTTCTAGGGGCCACAAATACCCACGGGTAAAGAAAGCTTAAGGAGGCTTTCTGCTGAGCTGCAGAGGTGTCAAAGACAAGTCACTCTGAAGGGCTCTCTGGTAACTTTTCACCTCTTGGAGAGGGGGAAGAGCAGAGAATGGGGGTTAATGAGCTGATGTTGTCTTGTAGCAGTTATTAGGAGTCTTCTCCCTGCCCCCAGGGCAATGCCTTACCTAGAGAGGCCCTGGGATGAGAGTCCTCCCTCTCTAGGAAAGAGGAGCCCAGGTCTGCCAGGGATAGCATTCCCAAGCAAACACTGTGGGATTGGTTGCCTGGATAATTTTTGTCTAAACTGGGAAGGAAAAGGGTTGTCCCTCTCACCAGAAGTGGAGCAGAAGCTCTTGGCAAGGAGAGGTTGGCACTTCATTTTCCAAGACAGGGCAGGGCCCATAGGAACGCAGGTGCTGATACCGCCGTGTCTTAGAGAGGGGTGTGCCAACGGGTGGCCTTCCATTTCTCCTTCCCCTCCCTGTTTTTGGGGTGGTTGTACCTGCTCTCTGAGGGAACGCTCACGACTTTTTGATGTTTGCAGCAAACAAAGACACGGAACAGGCCTCCACTCTCTGGTGTGAGTCTTCTCCGGATGATTTCCGCTACGGAAACCTGATGTATCCTGATCATCGGGAGCGTGAGAAAGACCAGCATGAGAAAAACAAAAGGTAGGTTGTGGCATGTCTTGGGGGGGGGGAGGCTCAGGGACGTGTGAGTCTGTGCCCAAATCAGCTGGAAATCAGACAGCCAGGTCTCTGTGGGTGCTGCGAAGTAGCCCCCCTGCTCCTAGACCTTTTCATTCAGGTAGTCCCTTGGAGAATCATGGAATGGGTTGGGTTGGAAGGGAGCTTAAAGCCCACCCAGGGCCACCCCCTGCCCTGGGCAGGGACACCTCCCACCACACCACGTTGCTCCAAGCCCCCTCCAACCTGCCCTTGAGCCCCTCCAGGGATGGGGCAGCCACAACTTCTCGGGGCAACCTGTTCCAGGCTCTAACCACCCTCACCCCAAAGAACTTCTGCCCCACATCTCAG